>VXBJ01000249.1:483964-512548 GCA_013400055.1 Nycticryphes semicollaris
TTTTTTGTTTGAAAACAAGTTTTTAGATATTTATACTGGAATTTTACTATAAGAACATTTTCAAACTACCAGAAGCTTTAAATAGCTGCTTTCAATACAGTGTGATAAAGATTTGGAGATAAAACCAGCTGCCTCTAAAATACATTTCACTGATTACATAGACAATCTCTGTGGTTAAATAGAAGGGTATTGCTGTAGAGTTTTGGTGTGGGGGTGGGCTTGGGGGGGGGAATTGCTTACTTGGGTTTTTTTCTGAGATCTTGTTCCAACAATCAGTTTTGATCTGTTAAAGTGAATTAGTGAATTTCTCCAATTATTTGATATTGCAAGAAAAATTTTTCCCCCTTTTTCTGTGTGTAGTAGCTGCTGGTCATACTGTTACACTACTCTAGTGTTTATTCATACAACAAACCCATAAAACATAAGATTCCAGAGCAGAATTAAGTGCTGCAGAAGAACTAACAGGTCAGTTTAAAGCTAAATTTTATAAAAGAGATATCACTGATTGGTTTGTTTGTTTGTTTTTGCTGTTGTCTTCAGTCAGAAGCAAACAGTGCTGCCATGTTTGGAAAGCTGATGACCATAGCAAGTAAGTGTTAAGTTCTATAAGCTGGTATTACAGCATTCTTGGAAATTTGACATACTGAAGTGGCAAATTTATCTTACCTTATCTGATGTTGTATTTAATCATATAGAGAACCTTCCAGATCCTGGAAAAGCACAAGATTTTGTGAAGAAATTCAATCAGGTTCTGGGTGATGATGAGAAACTTCGGTCCCAGCTTGAGCTGTTAATTAGTCCTACGTGTTCTTGTAAACAGGCAGATGTCTGTGTGGTAAGGAAATGGAAAAGCAAACTTTTATACCTTAAATATTTGTGCTTAAAACAGTTTTTTGGAGATAATGGTCACTTTTGGTACCTTGACATGATTTTTATATATTTCTGATTTTCATAAAATACCTTTTTGATTAACCTGTAGAGATTATGTAAAATATAAATGTTTTATCATCATCATTTTACTTCCTGAGAAAACATGGGTTTTATTCCTTCTTGGGATTATGAGCATCAAGTGTAAAGTCTAAAACACTATTTTAATTTAAAAAAAAATAATTTATTTCCAGTATCTCTTTTATGGGGAATTTCTTAAACTGCCTTCTGACACTGATGAAACTTATTCTGAGTACTGGCAAGCCAAAATTTCACTACCTGCATATTATTAATTTATTTTTTCTTCCTAGAACATTATTTTGAGACCAGTCTCTCTCTCTCTCTCTCTCTCTCTCGTTTATTTAACCTCTTCGATGAAGATACCTTAATATGAAATCAGACTTTCACAAAGATTTACAGATTGTGCCAACAATCGCACATTTGTTTTCATTATGGTCCAAAAATAAAATAAGCAATTTTGTTGATGGAAATCACAATAGAGAGCATCAACAAAGAGACACAGGCTTCTTGGGCTTTCTCTAATGACCCTGAAATTGTCCAGGAAAGAGAACAGAACAGCCTTCAGAACCATGCCCTAACCACTTGATATATAGTGTATACCTCCTCCTAAACTAGTAAATTTTTCACTTTGGGAATGCAGTGATGCAATTTCAAGAGCAAAGTTTCTTCCCTCTTCCTGAAAATAATTTAGTGTAACGGCAAAATTTCCTAGTGTGTAGAGTCTGCAACGTCTAACCCTTTAGGAGAGGGAAGGTCAAGAAGTAGTTTCTTTGAGAGATTTTTAGACTGCTGATCAAAAACAAAAAGGAGTTTCTTATCTACCTTCCACTGGATTTGTAGCTGAATTGAATGTTCTTGACATTTGGGGTGTTCAGCGGGGAAAACTAGATTTTTGGATACAAAACATTCAAAGGCAAGTACAGAGGATCTAAACATCTCTTGATAGTGTAGTGCTTCTGTACATCTGCAGTCGTGTAGCCTTTTTGTTGCCTAGTGCATTTTTTTGTTGTTGTTGCTTATGAAATCTCATACATAACAGGGTTACTTACAGATTACTTTTAAATTCCATCTACATTGCACTTAGCTCTCCCCTGATTCCATTTTGGATCCGGTCTGCAGTTCCTTAAGAAACTCTGAAAAACTTTCACTAGAAACCCAAACACATCTTGCATTTAAATAAAATTTGGTAAAGCATGTCTGCTTTCAATACAATGTGATGAAGATTTGGAGATAAAACCAGCTGCCCTTAAAATCCATTTCACTGATTATATAGACAATCTCTATGGTTAAAAGAAGTGGCTATATGTAGCTTATTTGACATGTGAAGCAGTAAGTAAAATGAGTGTAATTCTTGTTTGTATCTGACATTCTTGTAGCGGGAGATAGCCAGGAAACTTGCAAATCCTAAGCAGCCAACAAATCCTTTTCTGGAAATGGTTAAATTTCTTCTGGAAAGAATTGCCCCTGTACATATTGACTCAGAAGCCATTAGGTAAGTTTGAAAGATCATACTAACTCGTGAATGATTATAGAAATTATTTTCAAAAAACCAAAAACGTTCTTGGAATTTAGATTAGTCTGTCCTAGCAGCAAATAGGTTATTTTCTTGTTTGTTTTTTTTAAACCCAAACATTTTATGTAGGTGTCTTCATTTTCATTTCCAGCATCCTAGACAATGCAGTTTGATTTTTCTTTTTTTTTTTTTTTTTAATTTTGTTACTTCTTTGCTGAGCTGTCTGCAAATTATTTTAAATATATAGTAGTTGTTCCTAGTGAAACTGCTATTTGTGGGGCTTAAGGTGAAAATGACGATCGTTATTTTCACGTAGTTAACTGCAACACAGCCTTCTGTATAGCAGCTGAATTAATTAGCTTTTGTGGGATTGTGTAAGAGAATGTTTGGATTTCTTCTGAGACTTGTCTGGCAACCTAATTACATTCTGAAACTCACACAACTATGCGTTGATCTGAATGCTTCCAACGTGGTGGGGTTTTTTGTTGTTGGGTTTGGGTTTTTTTTCCCTAAAGAATTAATTTTGCAGAAAGCTAAGTCAGGAGGAAAAGGCATAAATAGCTTGATTCGGGAAAAAAAAAAAAAAGCATCAAAACAAAACTAAACCCAAACACCGTAACCAAAACCCAAATGCCACAGCACATGCCCTGCAATGGACTATTGCCTTCCCATTATTTATTGTCAAAAATAAGTGATCTTGCTGATACTCCAGCCTTTGTCATTATACATTGTCACTTTCATTTGCTTTTTTCTGTTTCTGTTATTTCAGTGCACTAGTAAAATTAATGAATAAATCCATAGAGGGGACAGCTGATGATGAAGAGGAGGGTGTAAGTCCTGATACTGCTATTCGTGCAGGACTTGAACTTCTCAAGGTAATCTACATTAAAGCAGCTCTAGTTCATAATGAAAGCACAAAAGTGGTATGACTAGCAAGTTAACCTTAGCGTGGTTTCAATAGTTATTATTTAGATAATTACTTTTTTAATGTATGAAATTGTTTGGTTATTAATACCCACTTGGGAAAAGAATAATGAAAGAGATGGGTTTTTTGGAAGAGGTATGTTTTAAAAAGGATGCCAAGAGTTGAAATATGCATATTAAAGCAGAAATTGGTTTCTGCTGAATGGATTCACACAGAAGAAGGTGCAGAGGTAAAGTGAGAGGGAAAAAAAATGGAGAAATTAGGAGCCGCGTGTTCTTTGGAGCTTGTTTGATACTGGAAGGAAAGCAAACAATATGAAGTAGAGCCAAGTTATGTAAAGATAAAAAAGGGGACAGGGAACTTGTATTCTTACTGGTGATGATAAAAGGCTGGGGGAGAAAGAAGGGTTTTAAATATCTGGAAAACATCTGTGATGGATTCAGCCGTTCACTAGTGAGACTTTATTTTGAACATCTTACAAAGAGCAATGTAAAATACAGAAAAGAACAGAGGGGAAGATTACATAATTAAAGTGAGACTTTTCAGAAGTGTGAATGAACGAGGTGGGGTTTATGGAGATGTCTCATGCCAAATTTGGTAATGGCAGCCACGGCAAAAATAGAGGAGTATGCTAGGAGGTAGTATCTGTTTGCTCGTGTAGCTCAGAGGAGAAATCTGCCAAGGTTGAAAATTGTGTTGCTGTGACATGGGTGTCTTTGAGAACATTATTTCACTCATTGATACTCACACAAGTAGGCAACTCTGATCAACGAAACCAAGATAATATAAATGCAAAAAATACAAAAAAAAAAAACCCTTGCAACTTTTCATTGTTCTCCCTACCTTATGTTGTCTGAACTTTACTATACTTAATATAGCTTTACTTTGGGATAGCCTTTTCTTCTCTCTTGTCCTGCCTTGAATCCTTTCTTATTTGATGGTTTCCCTATTTAACAGAATGTGTTACATTCCATTAGCTTTAGATGAAAGGGACATTAATCTATGTTCTGTTTGTACATATCTTAACCTTCTTGATACCTTCTCTGCTCAGGGATTCTAGAAAACTTAAGATTTCAGTTCTGTTAAGTTGAAAAAAAGCATTCTTAAGTAGGTTGGAATATAAATGAAAACTCCTGAAAAAGTGCTCCTTTCAATAAATATATGTATCTATTCAAATAATGTAATATCTTACAAAATATTCAGAGGAGGGGAGGTCCTGAAGAGCAAAGCATAGACAAATTTATTTGGAAATGTCTTCTCCAAAATGCAGTTATTGAATGTAATAATCTCATATTAGCACGTAATAACTATTTTTGTTGATGGTAATGCTCATAAACAGCCATAATTTTGTTTTGCTGATGATTCATTCGTGATGAATAAATGTATCTTTGTTTTAATGTGTATCTGCAGGTTCTGTCCTTTACACATCCTACCTCGTTCCACTCTGCAGAGACCTATGAGTCTCTGCTGCAGTGCCTCAGGATGGAAGATGATAAGGTAGCTGAGGCAGCCATACAAATTTTCAGAAACACGGGTCACAAAATAGAAACAGACCTGCCACAGATACGATCGTGAGTGCATTTCTTTATATGCTGCTTTGGAATTCTGCATCTTGATAACTAACTTCATATTTTGCCGCTAAAATTACTTTATGGTCTTGTTAAATATGACCAACTTCTCCTCCATCATTTTGTATTCCTTCACTATGTTTCTGCCTCTGTCTCTTAATTTTTAAATTCTGCATTCTCACAATTTTTGTGTATTTATTGAAGGTGTTAGGTACTTAGATTTAATAGCGTGTATCATATTTCCCAGGTTACAAAACAAGCAACAGCAAAAATATGGCAGAGATGTAATTCCTTGGCATCCTTTCTACTTGTATCTGTCCTTCACACAATCATTCTATCTTTGTAAGGGATGAAAAGATACTCTCTTGTGGTTAACAGCTCTGTTTGTTATGAAACAAGTTGGGAAACAAGATCCAAAAGCAGGCATGAATTTCTAACAAAGAATAATTGGCCGTCTATAAGTCATCATTATGCAATTCATGGTTTAACTGCTGACTAAAGCTGCATAATCTACTAGGTATTCACAGACTATTTAAAACCTTGTGGGTAACTTTTAAAACCTTAAAATTAGCTTGTTAGTGACTAACTAATCCAAATTATATAGCACAGGTTTCAAGCTCTCATATATTGAAATAGCATCTCAGGTATTACCACGCTAAGGTGTATATACCACGTACACCTTAAGTCCTCAGTGAATTGAAAGTGTAACCTCGGCAATTCTTACGGGTTTTAATCAGATTTTGAGCAAAAGAAAAATTTAACAAATTCACGCCTCAGCCCCCTTAAAAGACATTTGTAGGGGTGAAGAAAAGGAAAAGCCCAGCAATCCCCATTGTCTGTATAGTTCCCTGTATAGTCCCCATTGGCTCTAGTTCCCTACTAGAGTTCAGTCAAGAGTGACATTATTGGGGTATGTCACGTATATCATCTTCTGTCAAAGGAACTAGTATCGCTGACATTTCTTCTAGTTTCATGCCTCAGCCAGGTATTGCTCAAGTATAGTTCAGGCGGTCTCAAATGACTTTAAAAATATAACTGTCAAAATGGAGTTCCGCGTGGATTGCAAGCAAGTCAGGTTAACGTCCTGAATGCCAAAACCAGGTCAGTGTTTGCACTGACACAGAGGAAAAGGAAGTCTGAGGACAATCTAATCATCAAGGTAGTTTGTTTCAAGTGACCTGTTTAAAAACCTCTTGTGTGAGCAGGCTGCCCGCTGCCTGTTGAAGTAATGCCTACCAGCAGTAGCCCAAGTTCTGCCTCGTATGGCAAATGAATAAGTTCATGCACCATTCCATGGGCAAGGACTGCTGTGTGACCCTGGAGTCTGATGGAAGCGTTGGCCGCGCTCAAAGAGAGCCATGGGACCACGTGTAAATGTGTAGATGTAAAGGTGCATGTTGGCACGTCAGGTTTCACCTCTTGCGGATTTCTCTTGATTGGGGGGTGATGAGGTTTGTAACTGCTGCATCGACATTTGGCAAAGGGCCTTCAATATGCATGTACTTACCCTATGAAGAGTAGATTAGGCGTTGAAGCTGGTTTTAATTGTAGATTTGACTGAATTCTTCGCTATTTTGCTTCGGTTTTCATCCAACTTGGGGAATCTTAGCAGGCTTGAGAAGAGACATTCTCCTACTAGTAACATTTTTCTAGAGGTGTTTGGTTTTCAGTTTTGTGTGGTTTTTGAGGAAGTTATTTGAGACTTCATTCTCTCAACCCTGCAGGCTGTTCTTGGACATGTCATTGCAAATTTTGATTATGTAGAATGTGTCAGTGAGGGCTGGATGCTAAATAATCCATGCACTGAATGCTGTGTTGTTACTGAACCTTTTAGGAAAGCAAGGAATATTTTTTTTCCAGATGTTTCTGTGTCAGGCGCTTTCTAGGTAGTTTGCTTTCTCATGTGTGGTAAACCTCATGAGTTGGTGTCACAGGGGATGAGTTCACAGGGGGCAGGCCTGCCTTCCAGCACACTCTCAGGAGCAGAGCTGAATGGTCTGACCAACGTCCACCCGGTCTCTGGGGTGGCTTCTGCCCAGCTCTTCCCTTCACAGCAGGTAGACTCTGGCAGATTCAAATGCAAAAGCTGGGGACAAAGCTGTTGTTCACCTGAGTATACGTTGTGATTAAAGACCAAAGATAAAGCAGTAAAAACCTATGAACACACTGATGTTAAAAAGCTATTCTTAGTTTTCATTAATTTTCTTCAGCCCTGCCCCTTCCAAGCTTGGATAAGAAGCCCAGGATTTTACCCCAGATGAACGGTTCCCCCCACCTCCTCTCTGACTTCCTAAACAGCCTTATTTTGATCATTATTTTCTTTCATGTTTGATTGATTTTTTTTCTTTGTCCCTCTGGGCTTTTTTCTGCTTGACTGCGTACAGTCAGGTGTTCAACAAGTATTACTAAATACAATCCCATCCTGCTTTTCACTTTATGATTATGATCTTTCCTGAACAGACTTCAAAGGAATGCTTGATTTACAAGATTGTATTATTTGTATAGGTGAAGAGCTTTATTTTTTGGAGATTGCAGATCAGATTTTGAAATGTTTTTGTTTAATGTTCACAGAACACTAATTCCAATTTTGCATCAGAAAGCAAAAAGAGGCACTCCTCATCAGGCAAAACAAGCTGTTCACTGTATACATGCCATATTTTCAAATAAAGAAGTGCAGCTTGCACAGATCTTTGAGGTATGTCTGTCCTTTCAGTTTTTGAGATTTGTTTCTGTTCTTAATTGATAGGTAATTAACATAAACTTAATTCTTACTGTTTATTAATAAATAATAATGTATGAGGTCAGGAAGTGTACAGGTGCATAGTAGTTGAGATAAGTCATTAATTTTACAATAGCAAATTATTAATGTTTGTGTCTTACAGTCATAATTTCGTAATATTCCTGTGTCTGATACATATGTTATTTCTTTTTGTCTACATGGGAAAAGTTAAGGAAAATATGCTGGAATGATCCACACTAAATCCCATGAGGAGACACTTAGCAGATACTAAATGAGAAATAACACACTCTACTTTTAGACTGTATTAAGTTACCATGTTTAAGGTCTTTCTCACTTGAGGAAGTAGGTGCAGAATAACTACTTGGCTATAAGCTCAGACATTAGCTTACTGCTTGCTTAGGCAAGTTGTAAAGCAAAAAGTCACTTTATAAAGAGCAGAGAGGTTATTACTTTTCACAGTAATCTCTTAAATAATAACATTATTAATCTGCACTTGTAAAATACCTTAGGTTCCTAATCTTTGCTGTCTCTGAACCTATGCATAATTCAAGAGAGTGAAAAGCTTTGAATTAAGTTTAGGGAGTTTGATGGGTGCTTAGACTTCTGTGAGAGTGCCTGTTCCCTCCCTAATGCCAGAATACACTGTGAGGGTGCTGGGTGACACAGCAGCATGGAATTACACTGCTGACTCTTACCTGTAAGGGAGATGCTGATCGCTGATGGAAATGTGCCTGGTGGTTTCCAAGATTTTTTTATCTTCTATTATCTTCTGCCATTTTCAGTTTGGTTTCGAGTTTTCACAGCTCCTGAACAGAATTAAGTTGGAGTTTTTCCTATGTCTCCCCAGTGTGAATGTGTTACACTGTTAAAACAGAAAGAGAATATAAAGTTTATTTTGACCTTACCTCATGTGAGATTTTTGGTTGCTCTGTTAAGTAAGAAATGGCATTAATTCTCTATTTTGATTTTATAACTGTATTAATTCTTACGGAAAAACTGATATTCGTCATCAATCCAGTGGTAAAATCAACAGTTTCTAGGCATGCTAGCCTACTTATATACTTGATTTTTTAATTATAGTTTGTTGGTTTTTTATTTCCTCAGCCTCTTAGTAGAAGTTTGAATGCTGATGTACCAGAACAACTTATAACTCCGTTAGTCTCATTGGGTCATATTTCTATGTTGGCTCCAGACCAGTTTGCTTCTCCAATGAAATCTGTTGTTGCAAATTTCATTGTGAAAGATCTACTAATGAATGACAGGGTAAGATTTTCTTTTTATTTTTTGTTAAGTCCTTAGTGTTCTGTTTGCCTGTTGTTAACTCTGGGGGGAATAGTGGTTTTTTGTTAAATGAGTCAGTAAAGGAACATTCTGTAAATGGCTACTACAGTGATAATTGTGGTAGAAAAGATCTTTGTGTGAAAGCAAGCTTAGTCCACAACTGTTTCTTCCATTTTTACTTCTGCATTTTCGGTATGGGTTGAACCAGTTCTTAAACTTACATGAATTTCTGTAGTCAACAGGTGAGAAAAATGGAAAATTGTGGTCTCCAGATGAAGAAGTTTCTCCAGAAGTACTGGCCAAGGTGAATGATCTGCTGTCAGTAATATTGTGTATATTGGAGTAAAAAAACTGCTTGTTGCCAAGTTGTGCAGTGGAGAGTATTAGAATATAAATCCCTTTGAGTACTTTTGTCTCCTTAGTCTCCTTAGGATATGCAGTATTCTACAGGTTTTATGGATTATACATACAGTTATAGAATTGGTAGAAACCGTGCATATTGGTGTCTTCACTTATCTATAGTAATTATGCTGAATGTTGAGAAAATTAAGAGATTCAAAAGTTTTAGTTTTTCTTACATGAAAAGTACATTGTCTTTACTGACTGTAAACAGATTAGAAGTAAATTGAGACCCTGATGAATCTTATTTGTTCATCTTTAAGGCTATTTACTGTGAATCTAATTATGCCCATTTCGAAAAATGTTTATCTAGTTGCTCTTATTTTTAATCATGTAGCAAGTATCCTGCATCCTCTAGATGCACTTGTGAGAAGACACTGAACCATAGTTGAAATGTCCCGATGTCACAAAGGCTGCTACTTCCTTCTTCACTCTGTAAATATTTACTGCTTCATTCTGTTCCTTTAAAAATTTATCATCTCTAATAAATAGGAGTCTATGGAAATTTCAGTTTGACAGCAGTAGATTTTAGTGCCTTGTTAATGCTTAGGAAGTAAGTTCATTGTCGATTTTGTTTGGTAGGTGCAAGCAATTAAACTTTTGGTACGCTGGCTGTTGGGGATGAAAAACAACCAGTCGAAATCTGCCAATTCCACACTCCGGTTATTATCAGCTATGCTCGTCAGTGAAGGAGACTTGACAGAACAGAAGCGAATCAGGTCAGAGTTTGCTGCTTTCAGGCATCTGTTGATTTTGTTGTGAAATTCCAAAGAATATGAATTCTTTTGAAGCTTTTTTTTTTTTTTTTTTTTTTTTTTTTAGAATCTTAAGGTGAGCGCAGTGTGGGCTAGTGGGATGACAGGAAATGGGTCTGATTGGAGTTTTAATATTAGGAGTGGAATGGCAGTATGAAAATATGCTTGACACTCCCCTCTTTCTTGTAATTTACTAATAATCTCAGAACCCTGTAGATAACTGTGATAGTGAAAGACGTTCTAGAGAGTAAAAGACCTTCAGGACTATTTTTGAAAACAGACGAGTGATAAGATTTAACACTTACGGGTTAGGTGATGGTGGGTGGAGCTTCTTCATTCCAACAGTGAGGTAACTTTGTACCTCATCTTCCTTCTGAGGGTGAAGGAAGGAAAGAAAATCTGTGGCAAAAGTGTTGCTTTCATTTAGACAGGGATACGAAAACAAGAAACTTGACTCTCCTCATTTCACTGTTTTACTGGAATTAAATTTTTTGTGGGGAAAGCAAAGCACTTTATTTTCACAAATCTGGTTGGGTTAATTTAGCTTGATCAGAAGCTCTAGATCTGTGGCCTGATGTGACTGAAAAACCTTAATTGCTCATTTGTATTGTAAAAAAGAAGAAATCGTGACATACAAGTAATTTAAGGACAGTTGTGGTGAGTTGTTTGATTTAGTTTCTTTTATTCTCTCATGTTTGTTTAGTAAATCGGATATGTCTCGACTGCGATTAGCTGCTGGTAGTGCAATAATGAAGCTTGCACAGGAACCCTGTTACCATGAAATAATTACCCCAGAACAATTCCAGCTCTGTGCACTCGTCATTAATGTAAGTAACTGCATTTGAACTGAAGTGACTTCTAATTAATTGAGTTCAGAGTCCTTGCATCTGAGCTTTTGTTGATGCTACATTGACTATTTTCTTTCTCTCACTGCAGCTTTCAAAAGAGTTCTTGAAATTTCAAGTATTTGTTGTGCTGCACCTGTTGATATTTTTTAAATGTCTCTCCTCATAATTCCACCTTGAATGACCTTTTTTTAATGACCAAGATTTTTATGGTTGCATTCTGATGTTTTATGTTGCTTTAGGATGAGTGCTACCAAGTGAGGCAGATATTTGCCCAGAAACTGCATAAGGCACTTGTGAAATTACTGCTCCCTTTGGAATATATGGCAATCTTTGCTCTGTGTGCCAAAGACCCTGTGAAAGAGAGAAGAGCACATGCCAGACAATGCTTGCTCAAAAACATCAGTATACGAAGAGAATATATTAAGCAGAATCCTATGGCTAACGGTTAGTATTTCAGTAAAATTGTTCAGAAAACAGTAGTCAGATACTGAACTGGGAAGAGTAGTCATTAAAATTGAAGCAAATTTGCTTTTGTAAAGAAGGCACTGGATAAGTTTGTTTCTTCTTTATATTAGATGTGTCCAAATCTAAATTTACTTAGCTTAACTTTAGCGTAAACCAGCAAATATTTATCTGTACATTGCTGAGAATTATACATGTGACATACAATGCTGTTCATGTAGTAATTGTTTTGCTCAAAAAAAATCAAATTTTGTTGTCTGATATTTTAGGCTTACGACCTTCTTTCTGAAATAAAATCAAGTAGTTTTGTAGTAGTAAAACTCATTTATTTATTTTTGATGATTCATTAAAAGTAAAATTTGTAGGAAGAAAATGCAAGTAGAAATTTTACGTTCCATATTTGAGAAAGTAATGCTTGTAAAAAGTGTTTCGTGTGAGAGGTGTGTGTAATATGGAGGTTATCTATGATTTTTTTGTTACTGTAGAAAAATTGCTATCCTTGCTGCCTGAATATGTGGTACCATACATGATTCACTTACTGGCACATGATCCAGATTTCACAAAACCTCAGGATGTTGATCAGCTTCGTGATGTCAAAGAGTAAGTGTCAAATGATTCTAGAGTTGTGATGCTGAGAATTTTTCTGTGCTTGGAAAAAACTGATTTAGGAAGAGGAACTGCTTTATCAACAGCATTTTGCAAAACAGCAATCTTGGAGATGTGTAGCATCAACGAAAGCATCAACAGCTGCTTAGCTACTTGTGAAAGCCCAAATGGTAGCCTGTAGGTCACACCATAGTATACCGATTTAGTGAGCTGTCTAGGCTTCTTTTAAACTGAAGTAATGATTTTAGGGTCTTGTATTTGTGCCTAGGAGTATCTCTAGAATTTCCCAGCACACTTAAAGAGATGCCAAGTAATGTCAGTTCAAATATTTTGGAACTTATAAAATACAGAGCTTCTCCCAAGAGTTGAAACGTAACGCCGCTGCTGCTGGGTCAGAGTCCTGCTTCACTGGAAACTTTCTTTACCCCTATTCAAACCTATTAGAATTCCTGCTAAGTTTGCTGCTGACTCATCATTTGCACTTTAAATCTGCAGTGCAGGCTTAGCGCTTTGCAGTGTAGTCGGCACAGATTGTTGTCCACAAGCCTATCACACTGTACACCATGGTTCCAGTCTGAGACCTTCTTGCATGCCTAAAGTCATCTTACCTACCTAAATATAACTTTTGTATTTCTTTGTCTTGTAATGAAATTTTTAAAAATACATATATTTTAACAATTCTAAAAATTGTTAAAGGGTCCTCCCCACCTTTAGTTTTCAGTGTTCTAGTTTTTTCTTGTCTTTATTTTTGGTGGAACTGTGACCTGTGTTGTTTCGGTATTACAAAGGCATTTATAACCGTATACTACAATATACATTATCAGAAAAAGCAGTGCATTCTGGGCATAAATAGACCAGTTCACATCTTAATTCTTTGTGCACCTTCATCCATGAGAGTCCAAGTCTGATTCTTTCTTTAAATTAAAAAAGTATTGTGACTTCTGACTTACTTGACTCACACCTGGTCAAAACCTGGAGTCAGTGGAGATTCTTACCTAATCATCAAGTCTACATTTTGTCCCAGGACTCCCTGTTCCTGGCAACCTCTGAAAGCACTCTCTGGCATGTACTTTATCCAAAATGCATGGAACAAGTTCTGATTCGCAGTTGTTGAGTTTAGTACTTTGTCTGAGAAGTGCTTTCTAGTGCATTGAGCTTTTTTGGACACCCCTTGTATAGCTCTCCTTTGTTGTCAAATTTCCTCCCTCGTGTTTGTCACAGGCTGGCTGAACTGGCCAAAGACTGCTCCAAACAAAGAAATACCCTGTACAGGAATTTTGGCAGGAATACTTCTCTGGAGAGTCTCCTGAGATAAATGCAAAACATTTTTCTCATGTAACATAATACAGTGTTTCTTTCATGAGTTCTGAGAGTCGTAGTGTTCACTTTAAAGTGTTAACATAGATCCTTGCAAACTTGGGAAAATCAGGCTGGCAGTGTGTTTTGTAGTTGTCTCCCTAGTTCAGCTTGGTTTTACGTGGCCTAAATACAGTCACGTAAAGTAAATACGTGCTTGGCAACTTCCTTAACCAGAATGTGTCGTGTTTATTCGTATGCAGTTTTTTAAGCTTGTCTTACAGAGGTATATTTGGTTTGAGTTCAGATTTTGTCTTGAGACAGTGTCTTTCTCTTCTGAATTCATATTCCAAAAGTACTGAAAGGGATACAGAAAATGAACTTACTTTATGTGACTGTGTCCTCCGAGGTGCGTATTTTCCTACACGAAACCCTACTGTTGTTCTGGAAAGGTCTTGTTCAGGGTTGGTGATTTATTTAATTTGTTGATTTAGTGAGGAAATCAAGCTATTGAAGTTGACACGTGTTAACTGTGGTTACCAGAGTAGAGTTTATCCTGAATAGTAGCCTTCAAACAATACAGGGTTTTGGAGAAGCTGGGCCAGTGTGGTATGTTATCTGTGTGGTCTTAATCCAATTTCAGTTCTTGAGAATAGTGAATAGATGGATGTAAAGGATGGATCCAACGCTTTTATTTACTTACAGCCTTTATAGCTCTTGGATGCACATCAGAATATGGATGTCATATTTTATTTGAACGCCAGATAACTATATAAGTGTTTTGATGGAGCACAACCTTATTTTACTTTGAATTTTTGAGAACAATGTTTCCTTATCCTCTCGCATTACAATCTTTAATTTGTATCAGTTAAGAAGATTTGGGCTTTTGTGGACAGGGAATTCTAATATTCAGTCATCCTGTTTTTCGAGTTTCTTATTAGCCTCTTTCTACAAGGTAATCTCTCTTCCAGAGCTTCAGAATTAAATTAGCTACTGGCAAAGTCTGCATTTCTCAGACCCACCCATATGTCTTGAGGAAGGCATAAGACATAACTAAGTAGTATTTTACCATATTATGACTGTTGTTGACCCTCTAGCCATGTGCAGCTCTGAAGCGTGATAGCAAATGGTTGCATGGACAGACTAGTTGTGTTTCGTATCACAGAAATGTCAGAGATGGAAGGGACCTCTAGAGATCATCTAGTCGAACTCCCCTGCTGCTGAAGCAGGATTGCCTAGAGCACATTACTCAGGACTGCATCCAGGCAGGTATCATATTGGAAAATTTCTTAAAGCAAACTTTCAGTCAAAATATAATGGGTTCTTCCTATTAAAAAAACTAGATCTAAAGAAAGAAAACTTGGAAAGTTCTAATTCCGTTAGGTCTGTCTGTAAGGGTTTCTTTTCCTCCCATATGGAACACTAGCAAGCATCTGACCTGTTCGCTTTTGGATCTCCTCCCATCTGTGACTTTTATGTTAAACCCCATCGTGTAGGTAACTGTCTAGCAGCAGTATGATTTATTTAAGCCTGTTTTGAGTGTGGTCATGGTATGTTGTTGATGGGAATATAGACACAGCCCAAGGCAGTGATTACGGAATTTCACATGGATGATGGTAGCACCAGAATTCTTGCTTTTATTCATATTTGGAAGCGTTGATTGGTTGGCCATTATTTACAGATATAATAGAGAAGCACACTAATTTGACAGATTTATTCCAAAGAGTAGAATTAAGACTGCATGTGTTAAAGGTCTGGATTCTATTTACACCTTCAGATGATGTTACCTGTTAATGATATCTTCAAATGGATTGTGGTTTCTTAAGAAAAAGCTAGTACAGCTGCCAAAAAAATGTAAGACCTTGCTAGATGTGGGAGCTGCAGTGTAAAAGCTGGAATGTAACTGCATGTGGTTTTATGGCTTTTTAGGTGCCTGTGGTTCATGCTTGAAGTTTTAATGACAAAGAATGAGAACAATAGCCATGCCTTCATGAAAAAGATGGCAGAAAACATCAAGCTTACCCGAGATGCTCAGTCTCCTGATGAGCCAAAGGCCAATGAAGTAAGAAATGCAGTTCAGATAAGTGTTGGGTGATGGGCTGAGTTTCACAAGCAGCTGATGAACAGGATTTGCAGGAAATCTGAAAGCACTAGCTCAGACATTTTTATGGTCTTTTAGAGAGAGCGTTAATTGCAAGCAGTGTCTGTATGTTGCCAATCTCAGTCTTTCAGAACCTTGCTGACCTTACCCAGCATACAATACCTGATGAAGTTAATAAACAAAATGTGCTAAATGTTCCTGTCTGCCTGCCTTATTTTAACTGCTACTGCCTGGTTTCCCTTCTGCTGTTGGGGGAAATTGTGTATTATATGGCTAATGTTAAACCTATCTGTTTCTAGCAGAGGTGAGAAACCATTTATGGTGATTTGATTGAGCAACAGCTTCAGTTGTACAGCATAGGCACGTAAAGTATTACTAATTTTCATTAAATAGCATCACATGAAAAATGGGGACTTCTGTATGTGTTTGAAGAGCCAACAGTATGGTAAATGATGTAATTAGAAAATATGTCCTTAGCGGTGATTATTTAAACATATAGATTAAGCTTTTTAAAGAACTACGTTCTCTGTACACTGTAAAAACAGTATGTAATTCCTAAAGCATTAAAGCATACTTTTCTTTTGTTCTTCAGAAACTTTATACAGTATGTGACGTAGCACTATGTGTAATCAACAGCAAAAGTGCTTTGTGCAATGCAGATTCACCGAAGGACCCTGTGTTGCCAACCAAATTTTTTACGCAACCCGAAAAGGTAAATTTGTTAATGTAATTTGCAAAGTAATAAGGGGAAATACCTGTATTTTTATACTTGAGAGCTGATTATCTCCATAACATAATATCATGAGTGGGGCAATGCAGATACATATTTTATCCTCGGCAAGAAATGTTTTTAACATCACCTGTGTGTTATGCGGTCTGAGTCTTATAAATGTGTGCCAGAAATGTCTGTAACCAGGTAAGAGATAATTACGAAGAATATTGATATGTTACCGTGTTTTGCTAGATCATTTCATTACGGTGTTTTTCAAGTGCATCTGAATATGTGAGAATATATGTATGTTTTGACTATATCTGAATTAGAATGCAAAGCAGACAAAAAAAAAAGGGGAAAGAAAACATTTTTTTCTGTTATGTGTGGTATTTTTATATCCGTCAGTAGCTGTTTGACTTGCTGGGCAAGTTAGTCCTCCTCTTGCCTCGGTGAGTGCAGCTCTGCTGCCAGCAGTAGCACTTCTAAGAAGTGTGAGTGGAACCCAAGTATAATTCTCTGAACCAAACCTGATGGTTGTACTGAAGAATACACACCACATTTTTCAGTGTCTTACACTGTTAATTAACAGCCTTTCCAGAGCCCATTCAAGCAAAATTGAGTTTGCTTATTTAACTGTGAGATGGCAGATGCCACGGTGACAGGGAGCTGGTGTCTGTGATAGCTGCCTGCATTCAGATTTAGCGTCTTGGTCTGTGCAAACTGTAGTCAGAGTGAAAAAACGTAGTAACTTTCCACTTGTTTAGAGAAAACTGCACCTCTTTTCTTTAGACTTCCCATTAAAAAGGCACAAGTGAAAAGATCGGGACGGTAGTTTTGTTTCGCTTCAAATGACTCACGTCATTCAAGAAGATAAAATGTTAATCCCAACTTCAAGTATGGCATCCTGTCACTCACTAACGCTCGCTACAAATCTCCTTCAAAATACGAGTTTGACCTATCTTTATGAGATCGATTCGTTTGTCAGCAGGTTGCATGGTGTGAAGTGTCTGTAGCATTTTACAGTAGTATCTAATTTGAGAAGTCAGTCGTGTATATATTGAAAAACTACAGCAAGATTGAGAGATCAAATGCAAACTGGTTTTTTATTTTTTTATACAGGATTTCTGCAATGACAGGAATTACATTTCAGAAGAAACGAGGGTTCTTCTTTTGACAGGAAAGGTACTGTATTTTGAGAAGTTAGGTTTCTTTGAATATTACTTGCCATTTTTTGAAATGTGCTGGACTGATGTAGTTCAAAAATTGAAAAATTGTATTAAGAATATGTCTATAATACTATGTGATTCTTTTATTTGATTAACACCTTTAACATCCTACCTGGTGAATAAACATCAAGATTGTTACCTGTCACTGAGGCATAGGTTCTTAATTAACTACAGTTTTTCACATAACTACAGGTTTTTCTTTTATTCAGATAAGTGCAGCATAAAGTCATGATGCAGATACTTAATTGTGACACCACTAACATTGGAAGCCTTACGTTTTCAGTCTTAATATTGTTAATATAGCTGTTAAAGCTGTTAAATTTAACTGCAGGCTACACCCTTTTGAACATCTCATTTTACTTCAGGCATAATTCAGCTAATACCTTCACAGGGGACAGAAAATACTAAGGGGGGTGGGAGAGGGGAAGGGGTAAGAGGAGCAAAAAAAAAACCCCAAACAAACTGTTTTTATATGTTTTTCCCATCAGCTGTCCTTTCTTGGGATTCTGAAACTGTCTTTCCTGGGTTCTGGTTAAATTAAGTTGGAATGTTTTTTAGTCCAGCTGAGGAAATCAGAAGTTGTTGGGGTTTTTTTCCTGGAGCTTAGTGAAAGAATGCTGGCTGACCTGTAAAACATGAAAAGACTGAGAACAGTAAAAATCACATTTCTAATATAAATTTTACATGCCTTTATTAATTTTCATGTTCTGTGTTCAATGAACTGTTACTGCATTCGTTTCTAGAAAGTCTCCAGTTGGAGCAGAACTTTGTAGTTCATTGTAAGGGTAGAGACAAACTATCCCTCTGTAAATAACTATTGTAATTAAAAATTGCTGCTTCTCGCACTGATTTTTCATTTATACAAGAAGTTCCCTCTGTCAGAGCAGCTCAGGTGGGTGAGGTTTCTTCAGCCTCTCTTTGCTTCACGTTCCCTGTGACACCAGCTCCAGAAGAGTCTGGCTACGGCTGAGGTTGTTTCACCTTTGATAGCATTCAGATATAAGCAATGAAGTGTTTGCAAGCTTTGAAGTAAGTTTATACAACCAACTAAACTCGCTACATTCCTGTTTTGATTAGGCATTCGGCAATTTAGGGAAAAGCTATGACTTAACTAAAAAATCTTACTTACTATAGGCAGCCTTTTCCCATGCATTCTGTTAAAATAGAGGAAGGAGAGGAGATGCCCAGTATCAAGATAGTATTATTTAGGTAATTTTCAGTGTTTTGGGAAAATGGACATTTATTCCATGTTCTAATAGAATACACACACACTTGCTGCTTTTTCTGTCTACATGCATTTTGGAAAAGACAAGATGCATAAGGATATCCCACCAACTCAGACCAGCGGTCCTTTCTGGTCTGGTATTGCTCTCTCAGGGTGACTGAGTGAGACAGCACCACTATGGGAGAGCATGCAGGTCTCGTCACTTCCTGCAGGACATTCCCCCTTGTGCTCCCCTAACACTCATCATTTTCATAACGGGAGGCTAGAACTCTGCATCTGCCTCTCGGATTTGATGTCTGCTTGTGGGGTTGTTCACGGATTTGTTTGCTCTGGTTCTGAACCTCCCCGGGCGCTGCCTTCAAAAGCTCATGTGGCAGGATGTGCCAGAAATTTGCAACCTGCTGCTTGTGCAGAAGCACTTTGTATTCTGCCTCAAACGTTTCCTCTCTCCTATTAGTTTTACCAAATGCTTCCTACTTTTTATAAAAATCCTCAGTAAATAGAGCAAATAAAACATTATAATAACAATATATTTAAGTAAATGTTCAGTGTTAGCTCTAGGATGCAGCAGCTACTGAACATGTGCTTAGTCACAGGTTGTTTCTACAGAAAGCGGTGTCTTTTTCGCTGGCCAAATGTTTTCCAGCATCTGTGATATCTCTCTCCTGTCTGCTCCCTCACAATTTCAACACATGGGAATTAATTTTTCTTGTGAGAATGTCTCAATAAATGAACTTGGTCTCCGAGGCAATGTTAAATTACATGAAGAACGTGATGTGCTAGTTATGAAAACTTCCTTGACTTTTCTCCAGAGACAAAACACAAAAACTTCCTACTGCCTACCCAGCCTGACCCAGTCAGTCAGCAGACACCAGCCGTAGCAAGATCTTAAATACCAGCACTCTACCAGAGAACCCCAGAATAGATAGATGGTATTAAATATTTTTGTGTTGGCTTTCTCTATAGTAAGTATACTATACACAACTACTATACTATACACAACTACTGTTGTGTAGTGAGCTTAATTCTGCGTTCATTTTGGAAAGCCTTCCCCAGAGGCACTTGGCTTCGCAAATATAGTCCTCTAATACTGTCTTAACACTCTGGGTTTCATTGGGAGCTCTCTACCTGCTATCCCTCCAAAGGGTGAGAGAACGCAAGGCAGTTGATGAAGCTGTTAAATGATAGGCAATAAAAGTAGGATAGACAGTGGTTTTTAAGTGAAGATGAGGTATGTACTCTCAACTGATGGCTTCATGATTAAGACTGTTAATCCAGAAAAAGTGTTTTAAAATACGCAAGAAAATAATTTAAAAAATGAAATATGTATCTAAAGTTCCTTTTTTAAAAAAAGATTAATCATTTTCTTTTAGCCAAAACCAACTGCTGTATTAGGTACAGTAAACAAACCATTATCTGCAACTGGAAGGAGACCGTATATTAGAACTACAGGATCAGAGACTGGAAGCAATATCAGCGTAAACTCTGAGCTGAGCTCTTCTGCAGGAAACAGATCAAGGTACAGGAGTGTGAAATTTCTTACAACAACCTTTTTTACTTCATGTTCCCCCATGTGCTTGCATGGTTTAGAACAGGAAATGATCTGGTGTGTGTGCCTGTGTGTTGGAAGAGTGTCTTTACTTTGTCCAGTTTTAAAAAAAAAAAAAAAGTAATAGTTGTCTATCAGTAAAATCTCCAGCTTTGCTTTAGTTTGGAGATTATTTTAGTAGATATTCACTGAACTGAGGTTATAGGTGTGGTCTGCCTGTAATTACATACAATACAGTAGAAGAGACACTCTACTGTCTGAAATTTTGGTGGTTAGTATTCATAATATTTTTACATCAGAAAACATATTCATTGAAGAGAACAGCCATAATTAACATTAAACAGATTTTGCAACTCACACATTTTTGATGTATAAATTAGATTTAACCCTTATTGGCAACAAGAAACATTTTTTATGTAGATGAAATATTCTGACCTATTTAAGATTAGGGACAATTAAAAAGAGCTTGCTGAGGAGGATTAGGATCTCAGTGGAGAAAAGCAACATGTGATTGTATTATTTGGGCTTTTTTTCTGTTGTTATTTTTACGTGGATCCAGGGTTTTAAATTTGTCATAAATCTGGAGAAACAGTTTACACTATAAAATCTTAGGATTGTTTATTTTGGTTGGGAATCGATCAACTGGCTAAGACAAAGTAGAGAAAGTCAGCTCTAGTTTTGCTGCATTTCATAAGGCCAAAGGGAAACGTAACTCGGGTCAGAATTTGTACTGTAAGTGTACTTGATGATCTTGATTTTTTTTTCTTAAAACCTGTTTTGTAATTAAAACTACTGTGTGTTTGTGTAAATTAACTTGAAGTTTGAGCATTGCTGGTCTTTACTTTTTCTTCACTGCCTTTGCCTGTATCAGCTTTTTGTATCTGAAAAAAAGAACGTGACCTTGTTTAGAGCATTGGTCTTAAGTCTGCAAAAAGAATTGTATGGCATTGTGTCTGGGATACGGGATTTGGCTCAGTGACTACCCAGTCACTTTCAGACCTTTCCATGTTCTGGGAAGAAAATGTAAGTGTGGACTTAGGCAAATTCAACTTTCTTTTTAACTAATTTATGTCTGCATTGTTTGGGGGGGGGGGGGGGTTTTGGTTTTTTTTATTATTTGAAAACAATTTTTTTTCCTTCTGTTTCATATGTTTTTGTTTTATTTTGTCTTCAATTATGCTACCAGGGAACAAAGTTCGGATATATCAGAAACTGGGGTCAGTGAAAATGATGAAAATCCTGTGAGGATTATTTCAGTCACACCAGCAAAGACAGAACCTGTGAAAAACAAGGTACGTCTGGGGATTTTGCGGCCTGTATCTCTATAAGAAGCTTGGTGTTAGGAGTTTTTTCTGTACACATCACTCCAGGTGGTCTCTGAGGAACTAATGATACCCAGTTTCATTTCATGTAGTTAAATCACTTCCCTAGCCCAATAGAAGACCCCTTGTTTTCAAAACTACAGTTTGTTTTATCCAGAGTAATTAATAGAGCTCACGTGCTCAAAAACAGCATGGGAAAATCAAAAGGGACTTCATTCTTTCTAAAATTCCAAAAGATTCCCACCTTTATTCTGTGTTTTCCAGTATAAGTAACAGTAAGGCTGTGATTCAGAGTGAAGGCTGACACCTGTAGCTTTAACTGAAGATACTGCCAGGAAAATGTCAAATGGTCCTCTAGCATGAAACAAACATCTAACTTTTGGATTGTGTCACAAAATTATTATTTAAACTTTACAGATTTTTAACGCTTCCCCCCACCTTCCCATTAGAGAGAGAAGATCATGCCTAAAGCATAATGATTTTTTAACTTATAAAACGTACGGTTGCATGAAGTTTACCAAAGGTAAATGTGAAGTCCTGCATCTGGGGCAGATGAAACTTGAGCAGCAGTACAACAAGCTGGGATCTGCTTGACTCTGAGGTGTGGGTTGTCCAAGAAGGACCCTGGGGGACCATCCCAGCGGAGTCCAAGTCGGCAGCGTGCCCTGGCAGCAGAGAAGTCCAGGCAAGCTGGGTCCTGGGCTACATCAGCCAGAGTAGAGCCAGCAGATTGAGGGATGTGGTTATTCCACCCTGTTTGGTGGTCCTCAGGGCCACACCCAGAATACTGTGGCCAGAATACTGTATACTCCCCCAGTTTAACACACATATTGAAAAACTGGAGAGCACTTGGCAGAGGGCCACCAAGATGATAAAGGCTTGGAGAATTTGTCACATGAAGAAAAATCGGGTTTTTTCAGCCTAGAGAAGAGAAAACCTTGGTGTGATCTAATGGGCCTTTCAATATCTAAAAGGTATTTATGGAGAAGATAGAAGTACTCTAGTGTCAAGGCTGCATGGTGGCAGGACAAAAGGCTACAGGCAGAAGTTGCTTCAGGGTAAATTCCATCTTGATACAAGCAAAAAAAAAAAAACCCAAACACGACAATGTGAGGAGAATGGAAACCAGTGGAATAGGTAGCCTGGAAAAGTGTTGGAATGTCACGGGCCCCAGATAACCCCTGAGGCCTTGCTTTGATGAGGTCTGTGATTCTAAAATCAAAGTAGATTTTTCTAAGAACATAGGGATACATAGATGGTTCATGCTGGATGCACTTTAAGAAGTTACATATCTTCTCAGTCTTTTTTGATTAGATGAAATCAGAGTAATAAGCAGGTGGTTTGGATTTGTATTGTCAGATAGAAAAGTTAGTTTTTTCTTAATCATTTAAAATAACATCCACATCAGCTGATGAAGAAGAAAAAAAATCTCCCAAATTTCAATGCGTGGTTCCTTTTTTTCTTCTTTTCCACCAAAAAAGGGTTCTTCTGAAAAGTTAGAGAAGTTAGGCAAAGCATTTATAAAACAAATCTTCAAAAACACTTCCTTGAAAGCTGACTTGACATTTTCGAAGAGTGGTTACCTGTGAAGTTCTTACCAATGGAAGTTAGAGATGTGTGCTATGAAGCTGCTAGAACACTAATACTAGTGTGACCTCATCAGGTGTTCCTGCTCTGGCAGGGGGATTGGACTAGATGATCTTTCAAGGTCCCTTCCAATCCCTGAAATATATTAAAAGAAAAATAAATACCAATTACAGCGACTGCCTGACTGACTTAAACACTTTAAACATTTAAGAAATAATGGTAGACTATTTAACAACACAGTCCTTGGTTCCGACACAGCTCTTAAGGACACTCACTGTTACAACTGGTGTGTTTGCAATTGCCAACTCAGCCCAGCCCTACTTCTTCAGTAGCTTCTGCTCCTCCTCGCTGTTTTGGAAGCCGGTGTTCAAATGAAGGTCCATCATCCAGTTGCTTCCTCTTTGATGCCATATGAATACTTTGCTGTGCAGAGACCTACGTGCCCTTTCTGTTTCACTTATACAGACGCCACTCCATGAAATTTAATCACTTCAGGGTAATGAGAAAAGCATGTGTGTAGGCTGTGACATGACAAAGAGTTAACAGAGACAGCGAGTTTCATTTATGACCAGGTGTTACTTCCTTTTATTCCCTACAAGCCTTGATTTGGTTTGGGTTTGGTTTTTTTTCCTTTCACTTGTATTTAGGGTTTTAGTAATCCACACCTGTATGTCGGTCTCAAAATTTGCATGTATGTTAAGTAAATATCATTTACTGTACTGGAGTCGTTACTCTTGCTCCTCAGTTCTCTCCTGCCAATTGGCATCTTTCCTGCCAGTTGGCAAAGAGGCAGTAAAAGGAGCTTGGCCAGAAGGACCATCATGGGGAGGAGCTGAGGTTATTAGTCTCACTGTAATCTCACATTCAAGCAACTGGAAGATCCATTGTGTGTAGATACTGATTTCACACACGCTGTAGGGGGAAACTTTTTGCAAGGTTAACGTCCGAAATCCCATCTAGTAAAAACTTTTCACCGCATCTAAAGCCCATGGGATGTGTTTTCATAAGAACACTTACATTCTCTTTTATAAACGCGTGTTTCTGTCAGAGAGGGGGGTAGCAATTCGAGTTTGCCTTTGGGAATTTTCTTTTTTCTTTCACATTCATGGTTTTTATTTTCTAGGAGATGAATTCTGATCAGGCTACACAAGGAAACAGCACTGACCGTGGGAAAAAAAGAACAGCAACGGCATCTGGAACAGAGAATATTCATCAAAAACCAGAAGAGAAAAATGTAGATGAAACAGGACCATCACTCGCAGCAAAAACCAGGAGAGGGCGTCCACCCAAACCTGAACCTCAGGGTACCACTGCAAAAAATGAGGAAACAAACAAACCACCTGTCAGGGGAAGGAAAAGGGCAGCAGTCAGTCAAGAAAGTCCAGGGAGTTTAGAGGCAGGTAACGCCAAAGCACCAAAACAGCAAGACACAGCAAAAAAGCCAGCAGCAGCACAGAGACAAATTGATCTACAAAGGTAAAAATAAATACATAATGAAATGCGTGGGTGGGGTGGGCCTCTCCTGTCTCAGGGTAGACCCTGAATTTATAATTATAACAGATCTAGCAGGGTGAAAGGGAACGACTAAACCATCATGATTTGTGCTCTGAGGGTGACAGAGCCCTGGAACAGGCTGCTCAGGGAGGTTGTGGAGTCCCCTTCTCTGGAGACTTTCAAGACCCGCCTGGATGCAGTCCTGAGTGATGTGCTCTGGGCAATGCTGCTTTAGCAGGGGAGTTGGACTAGATGATCTCTAAAGGTCTCTTCCAACCCTGACAATTCTGTGATAAACACCATGGTCCACCTTACATTGGGTTGTGTACTGTTTTTCAAAGTAAGTACCAGGGCAGTCGGAATTGGAGAAATTATTTTGTTTGGTCAGAACAGGATAATCTAATCTCTTTTCACCAAATTTCATTGCTCTGCTCTGCTTCAGTTCATTGATAACAAAGGCTTGAAAACTGACCTTCTTTAGCAAACAGCACAAATTGAAATTCTAACCGTAATTTTGGGTCTGTGCTTGTTTAATGTTAAAAATATTTCAATATATATTTTAAGTAAATCAAAAGCAGAATTTGGAACTGTGTAAACTATAAAACAGCTCTTGGATCACAATTTATTCTTCTACACCCTAGTGTTGAAATGTGTTGATTTGATCTCCAATATAAACAAACCCAAGATGCGCATAAACACTGAGGAATGTGTGACACAGTAATAACTTTGATGCAAAAATATCTGAGGTTGAAGAGCAGTAAGAGGAAGGTCAGCAAAGCCGTGTGCTGGAAGAAATCACAACTTACTCTCAAGGAAGAAAGAATCACTGGAGTGGTTTCTTTCTAGAGAGTTTGTGAATTGCAGATCTTGTGGAGAACCTTGATCAAAAAGAATTACCTTTCCCTCTCACAGCAAGGTTCATACACCAGTAAATTGTTTGGGCTTTCAAGAGTGATATTTATGTACTGCCTCACAATGTTTGTTTTATACATACACCAGATTCCTTTAAATCTTCATAACAAAGCGCACTGTCCGTAGCCTTTAATAAGCCACCTGTGTCAGCTTTTGTTAAAATGTGTAATACCTTAGTGTTTCTTGGAAAAACCCACCAAAACATTGTTAACGTTTTTCAGAAGCCAGGTGCTTGGAAGTGATGGAGATTCACTGTTGGAGATAGACTCAAGTCCAGAATGTTCCCAAAATGGAATGGATCTTTTTAAGGCCTGTGGGAGCAGCCAGGAAGATGCTGAGGATACAGAGATAGCAGAGGGAGGCTTCCTTAAGGTGTAGCAGGCATCTTATATAGGACAATTCTCTGTGTTTTATTGTAGCTTATACAGCAAGGAATCAAAGAAATTTGTCTGTCTTCTAGAAGAATGAATGTAAAAATAGCTGTGTCTGATAGGGGTTTTTTTTTGCTTATAAGTAGACCTGTACAAGTTACTTTAAATATTTGATAAATACCTGAAATAGTGCTTGTTTTTAAGTAAGGCAGGCTATTTTTATAAACCTGTGTAATTAAATACCGTTAAGTAAATTGCCATTCTTATTCTCTGATTCCAGTGAAAGCTATGGATAAATGCATTTCTGTTTACACTGAAAAAGCATTACTCAGTTACGGAAGTACTGTTACTCAACTTGTAGATTTCCAAGTTTATCAGGAAGTTGTGCTGTATAAAATAAGGAAATTTAGTTATATTCAATTTGTTATAGAATCATTGGAGAAGACCCAAAATGGAGTTGGGAGAATCACACCTAAAGACCATAAAAGCTAAATTGTGACCGATATAAAGTAGTATTTTGATTTGGAATCAATTGTATTTTCTCTGCCCTTATGATTAACTTTTTATTTCCTTTTCTCCCCCCAAAAAAGGTAAAAAGAAAACTCGCTCGAAAAGGGAGGAAATGAAGGCCAAATAAAGGCATGCTCCAAGCTTCTGCAAAAACTAGGATTCAGAAATTTCCTGTACAGGAACTGAAATTACTTCAAAACACACAGCTTTCAGCTCTGAAACCAGAAGGAAAACTATGCTTCCCTTTCACGTGAAATTAATCCAATGGAAATGTAAAGCAGAAACTCTTGAGAAAGAGGCTAAAAGCATCTGTACTTATTTCCCCAGAGACTTTTTTTATGAAAAGTCAATAATTAAGCAAATTGCTTAACACTTGGTTCCAGTTCCTGCATTCTGGAGTTTAAAAGTGTATTTACACCATTAATTTTCATGCTGCATTTTTTTTTTTTTAAAAGAAAGTCAGAGGAGGTCCTTACACTGACATTGAAAATTCATGATCCTAGAGCCAAGTATTCCCATGTTTTCACAGGAAAAAGTAGAAGTCTACTGAATGGATTTTAAACAAGACTAGAGGAAAAAAAAAATTANAAAAAATATTTTTTTTTTTTTGCTTTACTTTTGGAGACTGTTTTATGTATAATTCTTTCTGCCTGCCTACTTTTCTGCAAAAATAAGATGTACAGATTTCAGTTCCCTGCTATGAAAAGTCATGTGGTGGCAATTTTATAAATGTTGCTTTCTGATTTTTATCAGAGTGGGAAAGTAATCACTTAAAATTATTATTAATTCGCAAGTAGACATTTCATTTTTTAATTTTCCCTCCATTTTAGTTTAATATAATTTGCAATAAATGTACATATTGATGTTTGTTTTATAAAAACATATATCACTTTTAAGTGTTTTTACTCCTACGGTTCTGTTGGAATATTCTAAATTTTAAAGGAGTAAAGACAGTCCAGCATTTGATTTTATAATGTTTGTCACCAGATTTTTATTATTGATGTAAAGAAAAAAAAATAATCAATTTTTAAAAATAGTTGGACTTTGGCAGCTTTGTAAGGAAAGTTGGAAATGTTTAGGATTGCTCTCAATTTTAAGCATTGTGCTGATTGGAAGTAAGTCTGTTTTGCATTTTGTCTTCCTGTCCAGGCTCATTTTTTAATGTTTATTTTAGAAGATTGTTGCATCAATATTATGTTTCCTGGCATTGTTCAGCATAGATACAGTGTACACTTTTATGTACACACGATCATATTTAAGTTTGTTGCATAAAATAAACGCTTCTAGGTGTCACGTGGCAGTCTTTTAGTTTCATTTTGGTTTTTTTTTTTAATTTATTTTTTTTATTTTAATTTTCTTTCACGGCAAACGACTTGCTGTATCTGTGCATGGTCTTGGGTGTTCGTAGAGATACTGCATGGAGCAAAGGAGTTGTAATGCAGTCGGGGTTTAAGGGATAAGGGGGGGGTGGTTTAGGTGAAGTTACAGCGCTTATTCATGTGAAGTTGTACGGGGAGGAGGGGGGCGTTTCGCTGGCGTTAAGAGTTATTTTTCCTCTGTAGCAGAGAAAACCAGACTCCCTTCGCAAAGCAGCGTGTGCAGCTCCCTCTCCTCTGTGATGCTTTGACTTGAAGGATTTTAAATGCTTTGGCCAGAGAAAGGAGACTGGGAGATTTGATTCAAAAGCGTCGATTTACACACCCACCGGGGGTTTTAGAAAAACTCAAATAATTTCACAAGATGGATTTTACCCATCGTAATGCAGTCTCTTTGCAGTGCTCTGGTCAAATACTTCCCTTGTGCAGAAGTTTAACAGTAGTTTGGTTTAAAACAATTTTTAAATGTATTTGTTAGAAGGTTTTAGGTGCTGCCTAAGAAAGGAACTCTCTTTTAGAAATGAGTTCTCGGCCCTAGTGCTGTGCCTATAACAATGATTGAGATCGGGACTTGATGAATCTTGCAGATATTCAGACTCGTTTCCAAATGCAGTGATTTTGTGAAGTGTGTAATTGTTGGGTGGGGTTTTTTTCTTTCTTCCCTCCCCTCCCCCCCTTCTTCTTTTCCTCCCTCCCTCCTTCTTCTCGCCCCCTTCTTCTTCTTCTCGCCCCCTTCTTCTTCTTCTCCCCCTCTTCATCTTCTTCTTCTTCTCCCCCTCTTCATCTTCTTCTTCTTCTCCCCCTCTTCATCTTCTTCTTCTTCTCCCCCTCTTCATCTTCTTCTTCTTCTCCCCCTCT
>VXBJ01000250.1:35719-50200 GCA_013400055.1 Nycticryphes semicollaris
GCAGAGATTTGCACAGCAAGATTCCACAAGACATCTGACTTCCTCTTATAGCTAATTTGTTACGTAATCTTCCCACTTGACCAGGTTAGCTGAATAATATAGTAAGCTGCAAAATTAATGGGAAGAAGTTATCAGTGCACTTTCTGGTGTTTCACAGCTCAGACTTCAGCTGAGGTAATAGCACTGTTTTGAATTAGGAACCTGATTCTTGGTGCCCCAGGAACGCCTGTTCCTTTCACGGAGGAAAGTTTTGACGTACCCGAGGTATTAATGGGACATTTACCAAAATATGTCAAGGAATTACAGATCACTGAGGTTAGAAGAAACCTCTGGAGATCATCTAGTTGGGTGCCTGTCCATCTGCCCCTGTTTAGAGTAGGGTTAAGTACAACAAGCTTACCAGGGTCATGTCCGGTTGGGTTGTGAGTATCTCCAAGGTCTGAGACTTCACAACCTTTCTGGACACCCCATTTCATTATTTCACCATCCTCACAGTGAGAAAGTTTATGTTCCAGTGGGATTTGCTGTAGTTCATCTTGTGTGCACTGCCTTTCGTCCTGTCACTGGATACCACTGAGTCTAAATCCGTCTTCTTTACTCCACTCCCCTGCTTTTGTTTCTAGTCAGACACTGGAGTCAGACACTGGAAAGATGTCTTGCCCCTCCGAACCCCTGCCCAACCTTCTCTTCTCCAGGCTGAGAGATCCCAGCTCTCAGTCTGTCCTCATATTAGGTGCTTTAAACCCTTCAGTGATCTTAATGGGCCTTTGCTGGGTTTGGTCCAGCAGGCCTGCGCCTGACTGGTACTGGGCAGCCCAGCACTGGACCCAGTGCTCCAGGCGTGGCCTCACCAGTGCTGAGCCAAGAGCAGCAAACCAGGTCATAAACCCTATAGGCAACGTCTTTCCTAATGCAGCCAAGGAGTGCGTTGCCTGCCTTTGCTGCAAGGGCATGTGTCTCGCTCAGGTAGTTTCTGCAGACTTTATCTGTAACTGGTGTTCAGTTTGAATGACAAACATCACAACGACTGTCAGATTTTCCAGGCAGAGGCTAAACAAGTGTGGGGAATCGTAGTCTTTATAGCAACTCTGAAGTGTTGTGCCAGAATTCTTTCATATTTGAACAATGATCTTCAGTGATAAACGCCTAGATCTCGTTCTTTATTAAGATAGTACAGGACAGACCACGTAGGCTTCAGAAATTGGGGTTTATGCCTCTTATGGTCTGATACTCATAAAATCTTAACTCATCCCTTGGAGCTCATTAATAATGTTCCGTTTCCAGCTGTAAATATTTCATCTACTTGATCTCCTTACAGTGGGGAGTTTCAATTTGCCATAGTATCTTATGTGGTAATTACAGCTCTGTTTGGCATTTCAGTATTAGCTGGTGTTGCAGGATACTTCATACTGTAATACTGTTGAAGTGGCTTAACGAAGATACAGGAAAAGTTCTCAGTTGAAATGATTAAGGCTGAATTGCTCTAATCAATTTTCTGCCCAAAATGTTCTGTTCAATCCAAAACTCCTGACCACAATGAAAGAACAAACTTTAAATTAAATGCAATGCCTGAATTGCAGGAAGGCTTTTGGTATGACTGTTAATTCTACATTTAGGTCTGTATTACTAGATGCAAACAGCTGCACTATCATACAAGGGTATTTCCTGCACAGCATCCTGGGTTTTAGCCTCAGCTGTGTAGAAGTTCTGTAAGAAACAGTAAGTTTCCTTTACAGAAACTATTCCTGAAGCTATTAGTTATAGCAGTATTTGACAGATGTGTTTTTAAAGATCAGACAGAAGCAGTGTTGCACAAAGGCATTTTATCTGGCACACAGCTTTCTATACACAAGAAGTTTTGCTTGCTTACCTTAATAAAAACTAACTGCTTGTTTTAGGAGTGCTTTCATGCCAGAATTCATGATACTCTGCAAAATTAACATTATTGATGTCTGACAGATGGAAGAAACCAAACTATGATGTTTGATACTCTTGAGGACTGGCGTGATGAGTTGGAGCGGACCAAAGGGAATGTGAAATACAAAGCAGTGACTATCAATGAAGGCTACAGAGTTTCTGAAAAGTAAGCTTGCCCTGGCTAATAGTAAACTTTAGACATGTATCTAAGGAAGATTTGCAAAAATCAGTTTGGGGTTTTTCTAGGATCAGGTTTCCATTTTGGTTCATGGCATACTTTGATTTGGGACTCCGGGAAGTCATCTTACACAATCCCTGTTCAAGCAGCGTTAACTTCAATATTAGGTTAGGCTATTCAGGACCTTGATTGGTTTAGCTTTGAAAATACCTAGGGGTGGAGAATAACACCATAAAATGGAACAGAAAATCTGTAGCTCTGGTACCTTATCTTTTGTCATACTTAGTGGTTCAGATGATGTTTTCTCAGTCCTGTACTTCTATTCTACTACAACTTCCAAGTTGCATGCACTTGAGATTTTCTGTTGTTTTATTTGGGGGTGGGTGGGGAAAGAGTAACTGTCTTAAAGTATATCTGCAAAATGTGCTGATGAAATTTAAGTTGCATTGCCTTTTGTGGAAGGTGGTATAAATTGACAAGTTTAGCTAAGTGGTTTCTATCCATGAACCCTTTAGGGTTTACTCAAGGCTTTGTGTACTACTGATATTTAATAGTCAAATTCTAGAAGGTTTCACAGACTTTGGAAACAAACACCAATTTTTAAGAAAAGTCTTAACTACTTATTCCGGAACTCTGTCTTTAGAGACGCAAGCTGAGCTGAAGTACTTATCTTTGCTTCTGTGGACATTGAACATAAATAGTATTGGCTGATACTGAAATTCATTATATATTAAATTATATCCTGACTTGCGATGTGACCTGCATGCAAGGCATGGAAATAGAACTAGTTATCTACTAGTACAAGGATATCATTTGAAAAAACAAAAAATTAGGGTACCAAGGCAGTCTTAACAATCAGTCTTAGATGTTACAATTAAATCTAGAACTTAATTGCAGCCTTGGAAAGGCAGGGGTGTGTTGCAGTGAAAACAGTGAGCATCTCAAGATTGGAAGAAAATATCTTAGCCAGCTGAAAATAAAGGGAGGGTGTTGAGGACAACGTAATTACCTAGCAGGAAAGATTTTTGTAGCTGTAAGATTGAAAATATGATTAGCATGTGGGCTAGAACTCTTTCCGTCATTAAAAGAAGCTTGGAGATTTTTCTTTGTTAAGTTTTTAAGTGCAATAAACTTTTTTTCTGTTATCTTAGGCTGCCTTTGTATTTTGTTGTTCCCATATGCGTTTCTGAGGAGAATATCTTGAAGTATGAAGGCAGAGGTATTCCTGTAAGTATCTACATATGACTCAGGGTAAGAAATCTTGTTAAGAAACCATCCTTTCAATGAGCATTTCAGATGTTACTGCCTATGATTTTTAAAACTTACTTTTAACAGCTCACACTTAGACATAGTCATCTGCAGAAGTGGAAATAGATGCTGGCAGCAAAGGTGCTCGAAGTATTTTGTATTTCCTTTAGACAGTGTGAAGCAAAATGGGGGTTCATGACCCCCATTTATTTATATCTGGTGTCAAATGTCCTATAGTCTCCATATACTACTAGTCTTGTCTATCCCCCAGCCTGTTTTTCCTGAGACTGAGTACTGACTGCTGGCTAGCTGGGCACGGTATAGGGCTTGAAATGCTGTTTGGATATCAAAGACTGTAAATGTACAGATGTAATTGAATGCTCTCAGCTGCCTGGCTTGGGTATGGGTAAGTGGCATGGCTGTGATGATGCAGCATTTTTACAAAGCTAAATAGCCTTGCTGAAAAACTAGTTCTAAGAGTCTGAAGAGAAAATGAAGTTAAAGATACTGTTTTGTGCCCTGTAGCAAGCTGGATTTGGCTTTCTACCTCATACCACAATTTAAGAACCAGTAAGACAGAGCAGACGGAAACAGGGAGCAACGTAACCTCACTTATAAGGCCTTATCTTAGTTGCTGCATGACTTTCAAGTTTGCCAAGAAAAACCATATTTACTTCATGCTCTTAAATTAATGAGTCTGTGGAGAGGACAGTGATGTCAAGTGGTCCTTTCAGATAGTGAAGTTCAAAATAGTTTGGTTCACTTGACCATATTAAATCAGTTTGAGATGGCAGTGAAAGGACAATGTAGTCACTTTTTCCATTCTTGATAATTGTGAGGTTTCTGCATCCTTCGTAGGTGCACCTCTTGGCTATTGTGAAGTGGTAGCACAACTGTAACTTCCTGATTTGACTTGTGTAATATTCTTGATGAAAATTATTCTGACTCACAGTTTCAAAGCAGTCATGAGGATCAGCTTGAGAGAATCAAGCAGTAGGTGTGAGTCAAGAAATTAAGTGTAAAGGGAAGTAAGAAGCTTTGAGGACTGACTTGCTGCAAAGAATGCCTGTTAACTACGCAGTCTGATTTAGTTGTGGAGTTCTTATTTAATGTCTTATTTCAAATGCCCAGATGACCCTTTACATGTAGCGCACATGGAAAGACACAGCAATGGATCTGCTGTGAGTTATCTCAAGGCTGAACTGTAAAAAGCCACTACTCTGTGAAGAAACTGATGGCTAATATTTCTGAGTTACAAGAGCCATCTTGCTGTGGCACATCTTCCAACTTAATGTGGCCGTAGATGTTTTGACCAATTTTTTTTATCCATTGAGAAAGTGATGTTCTGATATAATCTGACATTTTATATTTCCTTGTGCCTGTATGAAACTTGACTTAAACTTGCAAGTGATAACACACTGTGTTCTGGCATGTAGTTTTGGTGCAGATGTAGAAGTTTGCTTCTGCTGGTGGGTTCATTGAATGCACCACAAATTCAATAAAGCACAGCATGGAGAAATTTCGTGTAATCACTCAGTCACTTAAGGAGATACTTCATATGGGACAGTTTACCAACTTTTATCACCTGGTAAATGTCTTTCTGCAGATTTGGTGTTGGTCTTGCCATAATGGTGCTGCTCTTCTCAAAATGTCTGCATTTCCCAAAGAACAGGATGACAGCACTTCACAAACGCAAAAAGCCTTCTTGGATGGGTCAGTAATAGCTATTCTGTCCACAACACTTTGCTTGGTATGGACCTTGCTTCTCTTTTTCCATATATGCTGTACCTTTAAGCTTGCACGCATCAGGAAACAAGTTCTAGATTTAAACGTAGTTTTCTCTAGTGGAATGGATTTAAGCCCTTGGCCTAACCACATTGGTCAGTTGTGCAGGACTGTAACATCACTGAAGGCTTATTTGCAGACATTCATGTATATTTGTGTATCTCAATGAATCTCTGCACAAACTGTGGCTTGTCGTTGAATAAAGCAGCACCAAAGCCTGTAGCTCTGAAGTACAATTAGCACGTCATCAGCTGGTGGGCTTAATAGCGTCTTCAAGAAAAAGAAGGCTAGACTCCATCTCTAAAGATAAATCAGCAAGCTGAGTTTTAAATCTCTCTGAACTCTTCTGTTGTCTCAGAACTAGATCTGTCTTCTTAAATAACTTTACCTGAAGTGATATGAAATGACTGAGACAATCTAGCAGCTCCTTACAGCTACTTTCAGATGTGACAGCAGACGGCACTTTGTTTCAGCTGAGGTAGTGAGCTGAATTACTCAGCAGTCTGAAAAATGCCAAAGTTAACATTCAGGGAAGGGCACAGCTGCCTGGCTGAGAGTTACAGCAATGACTTCTTGCTTTTCTTTTTTTTTCTTTTTTCTTTTTTTTCTCTTGGCTTATTTTAAGCTGTTGGATGTCCTGGAGAGAACTTTTTCTCTTACCAGCAAGCTGCTAGGTTAGGCTCATGTGTATAGATTGTGCTGCTTCACCACTAGCTCTCTCTCCTTGTAGATGGAGAACCTGTTACTCGCACAGAACTAATAGAAAATACCTTGCTTATGTGCTTAAAACCTCTTTTGTTTTTAAAATCAATCATACTTGCACAGGAAAGGCTTTTGACCCTTCCTGCAGATTCTCTAGTGTTTCTGTCTTGAAATGGGGAAGTTTACATGACTTCCAGCACTTTTTAATGCTGTTTCATAATGTGAAAGTAAGTAAAACTAGCAGTAAGCTGTAACAAGGTGTCAACTGATATTTTGATCTCTTGTCTTGCGCCATCTGAACTTGAGGCAGTATGGGTGGTTTTCTTTGTTATAGGGTACTGGTGGTTAACTACTAATATTTAAAAATACATCTACAAACTGCCCATAAGGGTATGTTAACGTAACAGTAGTCTGAACTCAAACACACAGCAGATGTTTAACAGCTTATTTTAAATAAAAAGCTTTAATTTCAAAAATTAAACAATACAAATTGTTTATCTCAATTTGGAAGAAGTATTGTAACTGACAAATAATTGCTTTCCCTCAGTTGTCTTATCTGATGCCTCTTCTGGTAGGTCTGCTAACCCGCATTTCTGATGTGGACAACTTGCTTAGAATAGTAGAATTGCCTAGGTTGGAAGGGACCTTTGAGATAATCTGGTCTGACCATCAACCTAACTGATAAAAAACAACCCATCACTAAGCCATGTCAGTCCATCTTTTAAATACCTCCAGGGTTGGTGCCTCAACCACTTCCCTGGGCAGCCCATTCCAATGTTTAATAACCCTTGCAGTGTTTCCTGATATTCAATCTGAATCTCCCTTGGTGCAGCTTGAGGCCATTTTCTCTTGTCCTATCTCCTCTGACTTGGGAAAAGAGACCAACCTCTGCCTCTCTGCACACTCCTTTCACCGAGTTGTAGAGAGCGATAAGGTCTCCCCTCAGACTCCTCTTCTCCAGGCTGAACAACCCAAGTTCCCTCAGCCTCTCCTCATCAGACTTACTCACCAGACCCCTCACCAGCTTCATTGCCCTTCTCTGGACCTGCTCCAGCACCTCAATGTCTTTTTCTTTGTGGTAAGTGGCCCAAAACTGTACAGTACTCAAGATGGGGCCTCACCAGTGCCAAGCAGAGAGGGACGATCACCTCCTAAGTCCTACCCACCACGCTGTTCCCGATACAGGCCAGGATGCTGTTGGCCTTCTTGGCCACCTGGGCACACTGCTGGCTCATGTTGAACCAGCTGTCAACCAACAGCCCCAGGTCCTTTTCCACCAGGCAGCCCTCCTGCCACTCTTCCCCAGGCCTGCAGCACTGCATGGGGTTGTTGTGACCCAAGTGCAGGACCCGGCACTTGGCTTTAGTGAACCTCATCCCATTGGCCTTGGCCCATCAACCCAGCCTGTCCAGGTTTCTCTGCAAAGCCTTTTAACCTTCAAGCTTTCCTACCCTTTTTGCCCTGCTTAAAGCAGGCTTCTATGCTACAGCTTATGGGGAACAACGTACTCTGTCCTGTCTGGGCAAGTGCCCGTAAGGCTTCATGTCTGAAATACAAGGTAGAACAGGTTTTCACAAATTCTGCCAGTAAAAAGTCAGCATGACTACGAAGGTATTTACTAAGCTGATACTCCTCTGAGCTCTGGAGGCTGCATGGAAAGGGCTGTTCTTGGTCCAAACTGTACCTTCATCTGTCTTGTGATTTTTTTTGCTCTAGGTAAAAAATTAGCAGGGAAGTACAAGGCAGGTATGCTGTCTTGTTTGAGTCCAGATTGCTGCTTCTTTTACTCCTGTGTTTCATTAGCAGACTTGGCAGCTAGGTACTAGAATGTAATTTTGTTGGTAAAAGTCAAGAAAAATTGTGTCTGCTGGGAGGTCTGGGCATTTCTATCCATCTCTTCTTTCTGGATGCACCTCTGAAAAAGCATGCTAGTAAAGTAATTTTGGTGTGTCTAGAGAAGACAAGACTAAAGAAACAGTAGTAAAAATCAACTAGTGTTTGTAATATTCGTAACTGCACACGTATGCATGGATATAATTTTACTGGCTTATCAGTTAAGAGCAGCAACACTTTTCATAAGCTTTTAGGCAAGTTTTCAGGCAGTACTTAAACATGCGTGGAGGCCATCAGCTTTCCAGGATGTGTATCTTTTGGTCTTACAGCTGTTTCCCAAACAATGCCTATTAACTTTGTCTTCATTGATAATGGTTGGTGCATTATTTGACTTAGAAAGCAGAAGGCTTTAATATCTTGATGGTTTGATTTAGAATCTATAAGACAATTAGCAAAGCTCCTTATGAACTCCTGAAGACGGATGACTTGTCAAGCAGCCTTCCATCTCTGCAGGATATTCAGACTGCATACACAAGATTTAAACAGCTCTTTTTGATAGGTAAGTCAAACTCTAAAAGTAGTCTCTTGTCTTTGAAGTGACTGAGATGCCAAGGATAACAATGCTGGTTTATGTCTCATGAATGCAGTCCTTATCTTGATGGGTGTCTTGCTTGGTTCAGAGCAGCCTTTTAGACATGTAACTTAAGACTGTGCTTATGACTGGCATGTTAATGGAGATTTGTAGTTCTTAGACTTACTACCTCTTGCTAAGCAATCACAGTATCTGAAAATGACATTTAAAGAGAGTGACTATAGAGTTTAAATGCTAGTTGTAATACAGTAGAGATTTTTTAGTGTTCTGTGGTCTATTGGAATTGAATGTTAAATTTTTTTTAAGACTTTTAAGACTTTGTGCTCTGACAAGAGTTGAGGCTAAACGCCAGTTAATTTTTGCCCTAGCTTTTGCTATAAATTAATCACATCTCAAAACATAGGAAGAGTGAGCTTGCTTAAAATTCTGTCTGTAGCTATAGGACTAAAACATGACTACGGTAAATAAGTCCACTTAAAAGGAATGAAAATGAGAGCCATGTGGAAGTATAAGATAGGCTTTTAGAGTTTTTTTTTTTTCTGGGACTTATTAACTATTTTGCTGTCATGAAAGAGTACTTTGACCTTGCGTCTTGTCACGAAAAATGCTCCATGCCACCTTGCAACGGTGCAGTGTGCCATTGGGCCATTTTGCACAGTGGGTCTTCTACAGGCTAACGAGGGTAAACGTTGCAATAACCTCTGTTGGGTGGTATGCTGAACACTGGAGCTGCGGCTGTTCTTGGACATAACTGAACTGAACAGCACTGAAGAACTGTGTAGTTGCAGTGTAGCCTCCATACAGTATTCGAGTCCTATTGGTATTGTACATGGAGTTTAGTTGGTAAGTTGATATTGATTGCAAAATGGTATGAATGGTCTTCTAGTAACAATATCAGGTACACCCTGAAGAGAAGTCCAGGAGATAGGAGGTATTTGCCAGAGTTTCACATTGAAGATTTTGCCCACAATACACTATCAAATCCACAGTGAATATTAAGAGCTAAAAATAATTGCCTATATTTTAATGTAGGTACTGGTAATTTACCTTCCTATAGGAAAAAGGCCTGAACTCGAATTTAAGTCGTTTAACATCTCTCGGGAAATCCTGCATGTTTCAGCGGTATAATTTTATCATTGTCTTATATTACTGGAAGTGTAAGTGATTATGTTAAAACTGCATTCCATTGAGTGTTTCTGAATATAACATTATGCACTAGCCGTCTGAGAAAAATAATTTAGTGGATCATTTGTGGAAGTATTAAGACCTTGCAGGAACTGACTACCTTTCTACTATTTTTTTCAAAGTCTGAACACATTAAGCAATATTTTTGTTCTTTATGTCCCTTGTTAATTTGGCTTAGGTAATTTGGTTGGATTGCATTCTAGGAAAGCAAAATTCTAGCTGTTCCAGGAGTTAGTCAATGGGACCCCCTGGAAAACTGCCCTCAAGGAGCAGAACTGGGCTGGCTGATCTTGAAGGATGCTTTTAACAGAGCACAAGAGCTCTGGATCCCCAGGTGTAAGAAATCAGGAACACAAGGCAAGAGACTAGCATGGATGAGTTGAGACCTTCTGGTCAAACTACAGGACAGGAAGGAAATGCTGGGACAGGTATCCTGGAGGGGCTGTAGGGACAATGCCCAGTTGTGTAGGAATGGGGTCAGGAAGGCGCTGTTGCAGCAGGTCTAGAGGAGGCCAAGAAAGTGATCACAGGGCTGGAATGCCTGTCCTGTGAGGACAGGCTAAAAGAGTTTGGAATGCTCACCCTGGAGAAAAGAAGGCTCCAGGGAGACTTTAGGGTAGCCTTCCAGTAAGAAGTTATACAGAACCATGCAGAATTGAAGCTGTTGGGGGAGTGTAGGGAAGGAGGGAAATGTGGTTTATCTCAGTTGTTTCTCAGTAGTAGAACTTGAGCTTGAAGGTTTGTCTCTTATGCAGGAAAGGTAATCTGTTCTGGTTTTAATTGACAACATCAGCTTTCCAGTTTCTGAATACTGGTTTTGATAGAAATAAAAGTAATAGCGCTTTACACTGCATTTAAAAAGCTACGAAAATCCTAATGAGAATTAAGAGTTTAAGGACTTTGTGGTATTGTATTGGCCTCAAAGTTTCTCAGCTATTCCATTTTTGATATATTTTAAATGCTTATTCAGTTGTAGTGAAAACTGCTTAAAACCTTTTGAGATAGCCTTACATTCCATAAATTTGCATAACCTCCTTTGAAAACCCATTAGTGTTTCTGGCTCCAATGGTAATGACTTTCAAAACCCAGCCTCATTATGTTAAGCTTTATACAGATCATACTTTAGAGTCAAGGCTACTGGAACTTTGAAGAACCATCACCTTTGATTAAACTTTGTTTCTTTTCCTTTCCCGTTTTGTCAACAGATTTATTTACTGTTTGGTTGATGTGAACCTACATCATGCTATAAAACTTAACTGGTGTTTGTAGGACTGTTTCACTTCCTCAGTTATAGGGTGTTGTCTTCAACAGTGATTACAGTTTACCAGCTCCTTACTATTGGTTGTTTTATAACAATTCATAACTGAAGAGTAATAAAACGGCTGGCTGTTAATTAATACTACATCCATGTGAGCAAACGAATTTTTGGTTCTGGTGTTTTTGCAGATAACAGTTCAGACTTCTGGACAACTGATGTGAAATGGTTTTCATTACTGGAGAGCACAAACTGGCTGGAGATAATCAGGTTTGCTATATCTGTAACTTTCTGGGTTTCAATTTGTTGTTAAATGCATTTGTAGTGGGTTTTCTAGCTAGTTTCTTGAAATATGATGACATTCTTCACCTCCAGTATGACAAAAAATTAAGACAGACGTATGGTCCCATGTATATTCTGTATCTACAGCTTGAGACAGTATTTTTACAGTGCAGACTTGTAGAAGAATCCTGTTTGTTTCTTGCATGAAACCTATTCCGTGTCTCTGACTAGCCTTGCCGTTCTTCTCTGTACTCTCTACTTCTGTAATATCCTTTAGGACGGGATGAACTGCAGTATTCAAGATATTAGCCCACCATTAGTTGTTCTCAGTTTTGTCCCCTTCCTCTCCTGATTGTTCCTCAAGTTCTTTTTTCTTCTCTCAGCAGTCCACAGTAAGTGTTGGAATGGTGTTGGCTAACTTAAGGCTTGTTTTAGTGGAATGTTGAGGAGTCTCACTTGTTTTCAGTGTTACTTTTTGCTAGCTCTGTCTGACAATTTATTCTGCGATCAGCTTGTTACCATGAAGTGCTTTTGCAGTCAGCTTGAGTTCTTGATAATTATTCATTCCTTAACCCAGAATTTAAAAGTATGTTGAATGGGAGGTTGTAATGAAGACTATGTTGAGAAGTGCATTGATATATCGAACATCACAAGTAGTTTAAAGTAAATGGCAGCCCAAGTTCTTGTCCTTACGTTGGTTTGAGTCTGGTCATTTCTGTACTTTGATCCAGTTCTTCCTGGATCGGTCTGTTCTTGGCTCTTGCAGTTAGTAGGAACATCTTCGCAGCTATTCCAGGTGCTAGAACAAAGAATCTGACAACTCCACACTTATGCAGTAAGCTGTCAGCTTCTATTGGTGACTTAAGAAGTTGCAACAATCCTAATTTGTATGCAAACTTTTGCCGAAAGTCACCGACTTCAGTTTCTAGACCTAACTCTTCATGATGTTATGTCTGGTTTTATGTGATCTTTAATTCCACTCTCTCTTCCTTGTGTAATGTTTATCTCAAAAATAATTTTGTCTGCATGTTTACCAGCTCTGATTGCTGATCCTCCCTCTGCCACTTTAAACCAGATTATGGGAGAAATGCAGTATGTACTAGATTAGAACATAAGTGTGGTGATGTTGACGCTTTCCAGGATAACGATTTGGCTCTCAGCAGCTCTAATACTTTAGTGTGTGTGTGTGATGGCTGCTATGGATCCAAAATGAAGTATTGTATTACAAATGTACAAAGATAACTACTGGAAATGCATGACCAGCGGCCAAATAAAGATTCCTCTTGAAAGTTTGCTCTTGAGGCTAAACGGTTATTCATTTACTCAAATTGAGCATGGGTTTTGTTGTTTTAAATCACTAGTCAAGTTTCAGTAGTATGACATCCTAGCCCCTTTTAGGGGAAACTAATGTAAGAAACTTAATTATAAAAATGCTATGAAAATATTCACTTCTCTTTTCCTGTACCACAACAGGCGAGTCCTGAAGAAAGCAATAGAAGTTGCTGAGTGTCTGGAAAGACAGCATACAAATGTTCTCCTTATAGGTAAGAATTAATGAGAGTATCCTATATGTAATTTTTTTAAAATTTCTTTTGAATTTATTTAGTTGTAGTTTACGCTGTATGTTTATAATCATGGTAGAGGCTAATAAAATTCATAGAGTACTCAAAGTACCAGACACCTAAATCTCACATTCCTGGAAATGCTTCCTGTAGTTAAAAAAAAACCAACATAGTAAGCATAGTTCCAGAGTAAGAGAAATATGTTGTGAATGAGAAAGCTACTAATAAGTTGTCAGGAGAGTCATACTACCTCTTGTGTATTCATTCCTGTTTCCTAACTTATTTTTTATAAAGGTCTGCTAGACCTTTTGCTGTACTTTAAGGACAAGGCGGATGTACATACACAAAGAACCTGGAGGATAAATACTTTCTAAAAGGATGTTTTTATGTTCTTGATGCACACTGAATACTATGTAGTCTCTTTATTAAAAATACATGAAAGAATATGCTTATTGTACACATCCTGAGCAGTTTTTCCTAGATTGAGTGAAGTAATCGCATGGAAAACCGAACTCAGTGTTAACCATTAAGCTATTTTTGGAGTAGTAGTTCGGTTGTGTGGGGCTATTTTTTCCACACACTGATGTTTGAGAAGCCTAGCGTGGGGAAGAGATGTTTCTAGAAGGCACTGGTAGGGTGAAAGACTGCATGTTGCATGAGGATGTAGTTTCACACGTTGTGCAAAGGTGCAGGCAGGGTAGGAAGGGTAAGGGCAGATAACTGACTTGGTAGTGTAGGGCAGGAGGGGCACTGTCTGCGTTGTGGGAGATTGAAGGGCCTAGACATCAAAGTTGTGGTAGTTAAAACTTGGGGTTTGCAGGTTTTATTGTCAAAGTAGTATTATCCTAGTGTAGGTGTACAAGAAACCTTACAGTTTTATCAAGGGAACTGGAAACATGGATTAACTTTTTTCTGATGGTATAATATGTGCAAGAATTTATGTGCTTCTCATCTTGAAATACAGGTTTTTTTTATGTAAAGCTAGCAATACTGTGCTTTCTTACCCAAAGTTGTAGGAATGGCTCAGTAGACAATGTGGCTTCTGTTCTCTGCAGAAGAGAGTGCAACTGATCTGTGCTGTGTAATCTCTACTCTGGTGCAAGTGATGATGGATTCATACAGCAGAACAAAGTCAGGGTTTCAGAGTCTTATTCAGGAGGAGTGGGCAATTGGAGGACATGGCTTTTTTGATCATTGTAGCCACTTACATAAAAGTGACAAAGAGGAGGTATGATTTCTATTACTTTCCTTACCATTTAAAGTTTACTCGGCAAAAGGAGGGATTTAGATGCCAGTCTAGAAGTTCCAATTACTTTGAGGATCTTTAATTTTACGTTTAGTTTTATGGGTTGATGTTTTGTACAGTGTCCCTATTTTTGCTGTTTAGAGTTCAGCAATGCCTTTATAAATAAAGGGAACACCCATTCAATTTTGGAGTATTTTGAAAGACGTGTATCTCATGCTCTTTTAAACTGTGTTAAATGGTGGTAGCATCCATAGAAATAACTCAAGTGAATGGCTTACTCTTGTCAACATTCAGAGTTTAACTTTATACTGCCTTCCTAAATTTTGCAGCCTCACCTCTCCATTTTTGTTCATATTTTGCGAATAGATCAGATTTCTATACAGAATGGAAATCACGCGTGTAAACTGACTGATCACGAGTGGCTATAAACTAGTTTTGCTTGGCTTTCATGGCAAGTTAATACGTGGAAATTCGGGTTAGAAGGTGTTCACCCTTTTTTTTAAACAACTGCCCAAAGGCAGGTACTACTTCAGAGTTCAGCTAAAGCCAAGGGCAGAAGTTCTGTAATTAGACAGACTGGTTTCCATAAGATTTGTGTTTGGAGATACTAAACTTTGTAAAAAAACCCGTCTGCATGGCTGCATGGTAGGTCATTTTGGGGTTTTTTTTTTGTGGTTTTTTTTTTTTTTTTTTTTT
>VXBJ01000250.1:62031-75056 GCA_013400055.1 Nycticryphes semicollaris
CGTGCATAGCTAACTCCAGCTATTTAACACAGCTGAAGGGCGGGGAAAAAAAGAAAGGACAAAAGAAGAAAAACCACTTGGTTTGAGGTTGCCTGTAGAAGCCTTACAGGGTGATCTAAAGAATAGTTGGATTGGATCTAACCTGTTTGCTACCCTAAAAAGGTATGATGAACAATAACAGTTAATTCAATCTGTGGCCATCAATCACACTTTGATGCTCCTCAGGCCTGTAGTTCCTTAGGCTGTGCTATGGTTTGGACCGGCAGAGTTTCTAAATACCATTTAAAATACCAGGTGCTGCCTGTGGCTGTGATTAAGCAGCGATTGAGTGTGGCTGTTGAAAAGCAAAAATCATGTTCTGACTTGTAATCTGAAAACACCCACCGCTTGGAAAATGATTTTGGATTCCTGATGCATTCCTGTTTTTCAAGCTGCAGCCACACATAGCTAAGTTGGTTGGTTATTCCCCTCTCACAACACCTTTTTTTTTTAGCATGTTTTACGTATTTACTTCCTGTTTTTATTTAGATTTCATGTAGGTGATGTTCTTCGTCCATACACAGCCCATTGTCTGTCTCAGGTGTAGGATGGAGTTCTCTCCATTCTGAATGAGACACCCTAATTTCCATGGGCTATTTATCTACCTGGTGTCATTCCTAAGGCAGTAGAATGCCATAGCTGAATGGCTATTTGGCAGAAATGATGATTAAAAGGGATAGTTACTGAAATGAAATACAGTAATAGCAAAACCATTACTTAATGTCTTGGTATTAAGTAGAGGCTGCTTGAATATGCAAATCCTCTGGAAGTCCACAAGTAACAACGGATTCTGGAAACAGCTGAAATATAATTGTCAGGGACCCAGACTCACTTAGGCAGCAGGAAATGACCAAACTTAAAAGATTCTTCATTATCTTTGGATCTTACTAAAGTGGTGCTGGCTGCTGACATTAATATTCCACCTAAGCCAGTAGACATCCTTCCCCTTTTCAAACATTTTCCCTCTCAGCTGGTTATACACAACATGCTGCTGACCAGCTCCACCCTCACAAGGCAAACTGAGCTGCTAAGCACGCTCAGAGGGATGTAAGTTGACTTACATCTTCACATTTGTCAGAGGAGTGTTGTATATGGCCGTTCATCAAGCCAAGAAATTTTCTTTTGAAAAGTTACATTCAGTTAGTTTAAATGGTATTTTAGTGTACTGAACTACAGTTGAGAGTTGAATTCAATCACAGGACTGAAAATTAGTAATACACCCGTACTCCTTTAAGTGGGCAAATGAACAGTAGCCCTTCTTTCCATGGACCTGCAAGGAAAAAGAAATGCTGTATTGGGTCAAGCAGACTGCCCTCTGCAGCCCACGGAGGTCCACAGTACAGCAGATACCCACCTCCAGCCTGTGGAGGGCCCCACACCAGAGCTGGTGGATGTATTCCCATAGAGTCTGTGACCCGGTGTGAAGCCCATGTTCAAGCAGGCTCCTGGCAGGACCTGTGGCCCCAACGGAGAGCCTGTGCTGGAGCAGTCTGTCCCTAAAAGACTGCACGCCATGGAGGGGACCCACACTGGAGCAATTCATGAAGAACTGCAGACCGTTGGAAGGAGCCATTGTTGGAGATGTTCAGAGAGAACTGTCTCCCATGGTTGGGATGTCGCTCTGGAGCAAGGGAAGAGTGTGAGGNTTTGGCCTGTGATAGTAATTGTTGAGTGATCTCCTTGTACTCATCTCAACCCACGAGCCTTTCATTGTATTTTCTCCCACTGCCCTCCTGAGGGGGGGTGTGTGATGGCGCAGCTTGGTCGGTACCTGGCAGCCAACCAGGGCCAACCCACCACAAACACTTAAATATTTACACCCATTAACAGCATCAGTTTGGCTGTGAGAGTTTTTTGGAAAGCTTTTATGGTGGGAGTTTGAAAGGTGTAGAAAATGTGTTTCTTGCATCCTCATGAGGTTTTCTTCGATCCATTTAACTATTGGTTTGCTAACCAGACAGCTACATCTGTGGGAAGATCTTGCTCAGCTAAAATCACCCACTGATTCATATTTCCCAGGTCTCCTGCATGTGTCTCCGGGCCTGCTGTGAGAAGGTACACATTCTGTTAACAAGGCAGTAACCTCAGCCTGGCGATTACCAGACCCTCACTGCTGAACTGTGGCAGCCCAAGCTGGCTGTCCCACCTTGGGGCGGGCAATAGCTGTGTGACAGCTCGTCAGTGGCTCTGGTGTATCACCACTAGGCTTTGAGACAGACTCGATGGGGCATGCAACGTGCTGCTCCGTGGAGAACTGGTAGGAGAAGCATCGCACAAGGGCTCTTGGGTCAGGTGCTGGTTGAAAGAGCTGTGTTGAAAGAAGCTGCCGCCAGCGGTTTGATTTATGCTGTGCTCAAAGAGGCAGGGCTGTATATTTTTGTAAATAAACCAAACTGCATCAAAGATGCTTTATTCCTAACTGGAGTAACACTATCAGACTCTGAGCTGGCCAACTGCCCAGATCAAGACAGATCTCTTCCTGCGGAAGGGGAACTGGCAGATGGAGCAAAATTAGGAATTTTGATAGTTTTTTGATTTTTGTCAGCTGTGCTGAAGTGACACAGTAAAAAAAAGTCTTCTTTAAACTAGTTTTATCTATCGACGTACTCTCAACTTTCAAAACTATTTCTGTGCTGCAGTATCTCTCTGATACGTTCTTGCTAAAAGGAAAGTGGTATCTTCTTTCTTGAACTGTTTGGGTCCTCCTGTGTATTCCACCCCATATTTCATCATGCTAATGGCAAAATTAAGTCCCTGCTACTGTTAGTTTGGAGTACACCTCCATAAAAATTATTTGCTGAAGTTTTTGGTTCTGCTGCAGCAGTATAGCTAAGAGCAACAGGGCCTTGCAAAATAGCTCCTGTTGGAAAACAGGATCTTAGAAACACTTAGCACCTTGTATTAAACTTTTATTAACAATGGCTAGTGAACATGTATTCAAACATTGCATTCATATCTGAGGCCAATTTAAAGATGTAAGTAATGCTTTGGTTTTGGCTCTAGGACTTTTATGCCTGATGGTGAAGTGCCAAGTTGGTTTTCCAGTTCCAGGCTGAGTCTGCAGCTAGGAAAATAGAGCTTTAAAGAAGAGGGCAAGTCCTAAATTTGCTTTTTTACAGAGCTGTGTTTTAGAGTGGGACCATGCTTCCAGGATAGGGAGTGCTTTCTTTGCTTTGGCGTAGTGCCTGGTCCTGCTCTCCTACCATAAGCAGCCAGAAATCACTTCACTGGATTTCAGCCACAGGTGTGTTTTGATGCTTAAGGCCAGTAAAAGCTTAAGTGTCTTCTGTTCATGTGGGGTTTTTTGGTAGAACCACAGGAGTTGCACTTGCTACTCCATAACTTAGGCTATGAACAATGAGACTAGTTTAAGTTTTTGGGGATTTTTTAATGTTTTTTTATTATTATTATTTATTTATTTTCCCTCTAAAGGCCTTAACTGTACAGTAAATAGCTGTTAAGTAAAGTCATTGTTTTATCCTTTGGCAAAGAGAGTCAAGCTGGTGCCCCAGTAAACATAAGGGAAAACATTTAGTGAGAAAAGACCATACACACCAAAGTAGGACACCTTGATACAGATGGCTGACTCATCAGCGTGACATATTCTGTGCTAAATATGGAAAGCTCAGATGTCATTTGCTGTATCTCAGCGAAGAGCAAAGGAAGAAAGAGATTTATTTTTTCTTCCAAAGATGATTTATAAACCTGACACACAGGTCTTGACTGTCTATGTCCATGCAGGTGCAAAATACAGACAGGCTGTGCAGCTTCTCTTGTTCCCTGCTGCAGCCAAGGGCCTCCCGTGCAGATGTGTCAGTGTTGTCTGGAGGTTCCTGGACCCCCTCAGGGCCACCTTGTTAGGTTGTGGGATGTATTTTTGTTTCCAGCCATCACCTGGGTTTCTCCACTAGGTTTTTGTTCCTAACTTCTATTTTAATTTGCACCTGGTGAGAATTTAGCTGCTAATCCTTTTTTTTCTTTCTCTCTGGGGAAGTCATTTGAGTTCTGAAGGTCTAATCCTGGCTTCAAGTGACAGAGCTATAGATTTGAGCACCGGCCTGGCCCCAGTAGCTGTAGGAAGCAGGTTTGGGGGAGGCTCAAAAGGTAGGCCATATTTTCTAGCTAGTCCTGCATCAGCACAGGAAAGCTATCTTGATGGTCACTTGCCACACATTGCTGTTACTCTAAGCGTGAGGCTTTGAGGCAGATGTTACAGAGGCTTGAGATTAGAATTTAATGGTAGATGGATTCAAGAGAAAAGGGGAAAGTTTCTTCTGCCCTGTTCAAAGCTAACTTTTTGAAGAACTTAGTATCTTTAAAAAAAGATAAGATGATCGTGCAAAAGTAGCCATCACCAAGACAGCAGTTCATATAACTGAACAAGTGATGCAAGCTTTTTTTTTTACACTTTCTTTGGTTTTCCTCACAGGTATAGAAAAGTGTTTCAGGGAACTTTTCTCATGACAAATTTTTTTACACTATTTTTGTCAAGTTCCCTGGCTCTCTCTTAGTGCTGCTGCATGTCTGGGCATGCAGAGAGATGTACTCAGCTGCTGGTTCACTCTGGAGTCAGTGAGGCATTTCTCCAGTGAGTCCCCCTTCCCCATTGCAGGATCCAATAACTGTTCTGGATATACAATGTATTTCTGATGCTGTTTTGGTTCTTTTCAGCTCCAACAACAAAACCCTAAACCCTCTCTCTTCCTTGTCAATCTAGTTTTTAGGGAGCAAAAAGATCCATCAAAAGGCAGAAACGTGAGCATGCTGTAGGCATGACAAATTTTTTACACTATTTTTGTCAAGTTCCCTGGCTCTCTCTTAGTGCTGCTGCATGTCTGGGCATGCAGAGAGATGTACTCAGCTGCTGGTTCACTCTGGAGTCAGTGAGGCATTTCTCCAGTGCAGGTAGTCTTGTGTTTGGTGCCACACAAGTACATAGCGGGAGTCCATATATATTTATAGATGGGCTAATGAATTTCCAAATGCAACAACTACTTAAGAAGATGTACTTATTCCACTGGACAGCCACAAGTTTTTAAATAATTGGCTAACCTCAGGAACAATGTTGCATTTAATGCTCAAATGCTCATCATTCTATACTGTGCAGGTAACATTCTAAGTGGTCTTTGTTGAACAATTAAAATTATTACTTTAATTTGAAATAAGAATGTGTTTTGCAGTGTAAATTTAAATAAAAAAAAATCCTTGCATACACCCTGTCAAGAGATTTCTGTTTGAATAACTGCTCATTTGCATCAAATCTATTAAAAACCTTCACATGGATGATAAAGTGTTAGTCGGTGAAATATCTTTAAAAGCTATGACATAGAAATGATGTAGTGATAATACCATATTATAATACTGAAGATAGATGTTCTTGCACAGCTAAAATCCAGTGTAGAACTAACCCAAAGAAAATCAATCCACACTTGATTTGTTTTCACCCTATGGGAAAATGTTCACCAGGCAATATTCTCACAATTTTTGCCTTGCAGTCAATGGAGGCACCTGAAATACCAGTCAAAACAGGGAGATGGCAGTGCCAGTGGAGTGCTCTGCTGCTGAATGAGCAGTCACACTTCTGAATTCCCCAGTTAAGAGCAAGTTCATCCCTTCCAAAAAACATCATCTGGAATTTTCTCCTTCTTTCATAACCAAATCTATGCTTGGTGTCTCTCAAGTGGTGATGGCAACAAGTGTGCAGAGAAGTTCACTGCAAAACAGTAAGACTTGGTGCTCTCCAAGACTTGACTTGCACAAGATTTTATTCTTCCATGTTTTCAAAGCCAACTTTACATGTAACAAGCTAATTAGACTTGCTTGCATGCTGGTTTGACTCTTGAATGAGGAGGAGAAGTGTTATGCAGAGATGTCTGATCGTTTAATCTACTAACGTTTATCAATGTTTTTTGCTCCCTGGATGTAAGGTATTATCACCTGAGCCAAACTTTAAAACCTTCTGGCGTTCACTGTGATCACAACCTCCTGGCTGCCATGAGAAGTACGAGCCACCTGGCACAAGCAGGGTATGCAACCTCTGCCAGGAGCAGAACAGACACTGCAATGCCCTTGGCTGACTTCCTAGGAACACTATAACTTGAAAATGCAGCTTTAACTCCTTTACAGCAGTTTTTAGAGAGGCTCAGAGATGGCTGCTGCCAAATATTTCTAGATTCTTCTTCCCTTTCCCCTGTCCCAGCTGCTCACGTAGCCTTTGCTGAGCTGATACAACTACTAGTTCCTCGAATCATTATTTTTCTCCCTTACTGAAACCCACGGCTCTGTTTGCCTCACATTTACTATTCTAAAATTATCACTCATTATTTTTTTGTATGTGTGTATCTTTGGTCATAACGAGAGGGTGTAAACCTAACAAAAGTAATCAACATTTATTCTACGTGCACTTCTGAACGAACACAAGTGCTCTCTAATTAGACAACAAAAATACTGTTCTAATCACTATTTATCTTGAAAATTACAACCCCATGGAAACACTTTTTTTGTGCCATCTGGCTTTATGTATTTTTTAATGAGTTGATGAGTATTTATATACTTTAAAAGAAACTGATAGCAAAGCATTTGTTACCTTAGGAAGTGAAATAAAGATTTTTCAAAACTGAATTTGTATAAATTACTGCATTAAACATTTTACATTTTCCCAAAATACCAATGACAGTTTTGGTGGGGGCTTCATGGGACTCATTTTACTCAATGAACATCTGTTAAGCTGCACATTCCTCCTAGTGGTGCTGGTTGAACTGGACCCCTGCCTAGAAATGGAAGCACATCTTCATTACAAACAGCACCTTAACTGCTCCTTTGTCCTTATGATTTCAGTGTTGTAATTGTAATATTGAAAATAACAGTATAGATTCTTGTTACTGAACAATATCGCTTGGATACAAGAAGGAAGATGCTATTACAATACAAAGATTGCAGAAGTCATTTGAACTCTGCAGGAGATAAGAAAATGAGAGGATCTGGAAAACCCGAAATAAATAAAACCTTTTTGAAATAAGTAAATGTGAATAACGCCTTTGTGTGTCTGCCTTTGCTCTTCCTAAAATGCTGTCTCTAATAAACCACAATTTATTGCTTTTGTATTTACAAAAATTAAATGCAGCACTAAATTTTCAACTCAAAGTTAAATCCTACTACTAACTTAGCAGCTGCATCTGATTTTATATGAGATAGGTGTTAACAGCTGGCACTATGGCAGTGAAATTAGCAATTCTTTGTATTTCTAAGAAGCCTAAAACATCATTCTTCAATCACCCCAAGGGGAGAAGCCTAAAAATAAGGCTTACTGGAAAAGATATATTGGCAAGTTTTGATTTTGTAAACTGATAGTTTAAAGAATGTCTAACCAATGGGCATTAAAAGCTGTGAAAGCAAGGGTCTGTTGTATGGACTGGAAGAGCCGTATCAGTAAGTGTTTTTTACTTAGAAAAAATTTGCTGCAAGTGTTGGAAAGTTCATCCCGGCGACCAACAAGAAAATCCCAGCTGGTCTGCACTGGCTCTTGAGTGATTTATGTAGTAATCAGACCAACGTTACGAGTAAACCAGGTTCGGCTGAAACAGGAAGAGAGAATGTTATGCGACCACTGTGCAGGAGATACGATTTCTATGGTCTGCTGACCATTCACTCTAGTTCCTTCCCACTTGCAATATCTCACATCAGCCTGCTCAGTTCTCTCATCCCGTGCCTCCGAGCTCCTCCTCTCACCACTCTGTACCCTTCAGCATCTGGACTCCTACTGGAAGCGCAAATCCTCTTCTTGGAGCTCACACTGATAATACTGGATACAACAAATCCCAAGACAGTTTGTCTCTTCCCATTGCTTTCAGTCACTAATGTCTGCTCTCGCACTCAAGCAGCGTGTTTCTAATCAGCATGGTTTTAAAGTTGGCATGGCCTTAAGAAATGTCCTGTCTCCCTTTGCTGCTGGCCGTTGGGTTTCTGTATTTTGTACTCCATCTCTGTACTCCTTCAGTAACAACAGGGTACCTCTTAGCGAGGCTGCCCTGACAGCAGATTCCTGAAATGACAAAGGTAAACATGACCTTTTTCTTGACTCTTTTTTTTTTTTTGAGTCAGATCCTTACAGGGATTCAGACCACAGCTCCACCTGACAGTTTTTTTTTAAGTGGCATAACTGGGAGTGGCAAACTTTCACTGGGAGGGAATGGAAGACACAGGCAGGAATGTAAACAAGCCTGAGTGGTGAAAGCACTGGATGGTGAAGCTGTACCGGAGTCAGCACCTGGAAAACAACTCCCGCATTCTTGCTGTCAGCTTCAAAACATGTACCTGCTAATAAAATAATCGTCCTTCAGGTGAAAAATCTGCCCAGCTGTATCTTGTTATGATACTGAGACAGTAGCACTAGGTACTGGGACCAGTACTATTCAATATATTCATCAATGACTTGGATGAGGGAATAGAGTGCACTGTCAGCAAGTTTGCTGATGACACCAAACTGGGAGAAGTGTCTGACACACCAGAAGGCCGTGCTGCCATCCAGTGAGACCTGGACAGGCTGGAGAGTTGGGCAGGGAGAAATCTAATGAAATATAACAAGGGCAAGTGTAGAGTCTTGCATCTGGGCAAGAACAACCCCAGGTACCANATGTGTATAAATATGCAAAGGGTGAGTGTCAGGAGGATGGAGCCAGGCTCTTCTCAGTGACGGCCAATGATAGGACAAGGGGCAATGGGTACAAGCTGGAACACAAGAGGTTCCACTTAAATATAAGGAAAAACTTCACAGTGAGGGTGATGGAACACTGGAAGGGGCTGCCCAGAGAGGTTGTGGAGTCTCCTTCTCTGGAGAGATTCAAAACCTGCCTGGACGCGTTCCTGTGTGACCTGATCTAGGTGTTCCTGCTCCGGCAGGGGGATTGGACTGGACGATCTTTCAAGGTCCCTTCTAATCCCTGATCTACTGTGATTCTGTGATAAATCTTAAGTTTCAGAGCCCGGCCACATACGGTAGATGGAGACTTCTACATCTTCTTGCTTCAACAGGCTGCATGGTTAAATGTACTTAAGTCATGCTCGTAATGTTCAAGTTAAACTTGTTGACAGTTAATAGCATGTGATCTCCTGCTCCAGGTGTTAAATAAATTTACTCTTTGCTTGACCTGTGATCCCAACAGACATTTGCACTCTGGTTGTCAATCACTTTTCCTGCTGACATCAGTGAGGTAAGCCCTGCTTTTATGGTGAAGTAAATCATGGCAACTAGTACAACAGAAAATAAGTCTGAGATTCATGGCTTTGCTATTTTCTCTTTTATCTCAACTTCCCAGTGGGCTATCAGCACTTTAAAAAAACAGCCTGGACACATTTTGAAGTGTGCTGCATTTAGTAAAGATAACTGGGACTCATCGGCAGCTGTTAACAGAAATTCTGCCAGATTATGGGCATAACAACAAGCAAGGATGAGTTACAAGGTCAGTTGACTGCAAGGGGAGGGAAAGAATGAGGGAGTCCGTACTCAGTGAGATGCCTGGTGATGACCCAAATGACATGAACCGTATGTTGCACCGGCCAGGGCCAAACACAGCGTCTGGGGTTACAGCCTGCTGAACTCCTGTTCAAGCTGTGTATGACTCAGAAATATTTCTCAAATACAATACACTTCAGTTACTGTAAAACAAGCTGCAGGCGAGGAGGTGGTGACAGGGTACATTAGGATCTCCTCAGTGGAGACAACAGCAAGACGAGTGGTCCCTGATAACACATCAGCTCTCGGCTGTGTAGCAAGAACCGACGCCGATGAAAGCACAGGCTGAAATGTGTCTCGTTTGTCATTCTTTTCCTTCAAATTTTGGTTTTGTCTATCAGCATTGCACTGGTATAAAAAGAAAAGATAAAAAAATTAGTTGCTTCAAAATTCAATTATACGCATTCCTAATTTGATTCACACTGAGTGTATTGGTTTAGGCTCATTAGATAAAGAATCAGGACTTAAATTAGTAATGAAAAGGTACATTTATTTAAAATTAAACCATCTGATTTGTGCAAACACCTGAGTTTCTAAGTCAGAAAAGTGACTGTCAAATATAAAAAAGTTAAAAATTCTTATTAACTTACAAGTGATCCTAATTTGATCACTTCTGTAATAAAAAATATAAAAGTGGGCCAATCAATAATATAATTAGCTACCACTTTTAAAAAGTGATTTTCACAAAACTGAAAAGAATGATGAGGCCTTTGAGGCCCTTAAAGACCCAAACCAAAAAATATAGAGTTGCTAATGAACATTCAATCAGTTAACCCATGAAATGCAATCAGGGCAAAACCCAAACATAGTTAAAATGCTACACTAGCGTAGTGGGAAAATGAAAATAACTGCAATAGCCCGAACAGTGCATTCTTTTGATAAGGAGAACATAATATTGCTAATTAAGATAATATTGTTAATTAAAGGTAGGAATTAAAGAAACTGTAAGCAGTCTTGAGAAATATTTGGCAACAGAAAGAAACGGGGATTTGAATGTAGGTGCAAGGTTAATTCTAACAATAATATTACTACCAAGAAATGCAAGAATTCATAACAGTGCTTTAAAAAATATGTCCAGTAAATAGTTTTATATTCTGGGAAATAGGTAAATACTATCATACAGGACAAAGATGAAATACTTTCCACTAACAGTACTTCAAGAAAAATTTAAACAGCATTAATAAAGTCAAGGCAATTTATATCAGTAAGCCAGGACAACTTGCATACAGTTTTTTAAAAGATTTTTTTGGAACCTCTTTTTGATCTCTAATTATGATTCTTAATAAATCTTGGGAGTTCCAAAGCACAGGAGGAAAGCTAATATAGTGACTATATTAAAAGAAGGCAAAAGGGATGAACCATGTCCATTACATGTCTGTCAGGTTGATTGTAATACTCAGCAAAATATCTAAGCAGCTCATATAGGAATAAATTAATAAATAATTTGAGTATAATTAGTACTTAGAAATTTCCAGAAAACAGATCTTGTAATGCTGTTGTGGTATCTCTTCATTGTGGAAATTCTTATTTGATAAAAGTAACAGTGATGTTACGCCCTTAACCTTTGGTTTGGTATTTGGCCAAATCACCATTTTAGTGAAAAAACCCAGAAAGATAAAAAAAATTTTACATCACACAGTAGACTCTGCATAATTAGGAGACCTCAATACACACAAGAGGACCAATCAGCAAACACTTGCGTGAGCGATTCAGATCCTCTGGGGGATCAGTTTTGTCCATCTATTCTTTCTTATCAGTGATCTTGAAGAAGCTGTACCGAATTATCACCAAGGCCTAAACAGCAGATGATGCAAGAATTGGGGGTGTGGGAAACAATGGAGGCTGAAGTCACAAAGTGACTGGGAGCTCTTAGTAAACAGGGTGCACCTTAAAAAAAAAACCCTGAATTCGGTATTTATAGAGTTTTTATTTATATCTTAGACATGTATTTTATATGTGTTTATATATCTCAATATGGCTAAATGCAATATCCTAATCGCGGGCTAAAAATTATAGGCCATCCTTGCATTCTAAGCACCTTTACTCTGCAATAAAAAACCCAACAAAAAGCCAAACCTCAAAAAAAACTCCAACAAACATTTTTATTTCTTTTTTTTGACNGCCCATGACTCCTTCCGGCCGGCCGCTGCCCCGGTGCCGATAAGGCGGAGGCGGCTCCCCTTGCCTTCTCCTCTCCCCTTCTCGAGTTGTCGCCGAGCCCCTCTCCCTGCGGCGGGCCTGTGCCCTCCCGCCGCCTCCAGCCATGACTTCCCTGACCCAGCGCAGCTCCGGCCTGGTGCAGCGCCGGACCGAGGCCTCCCGCAGCGCCGCCGCCGACAAGGAGCGGGGAGCGGGGGGCGGCCCGGAGGATGAAAGCCGCCGGGATGAGTCTGGCGACGACGAGAAGGGCGACTCCAAGGAAACGCGGCTCACCCTCATGGAGGAGGTGCTGCTCCTGGGCCTCAAGGACCGTGAGGTGCGGCCGGGGCCCGGCAGTGGGTTGCTGAGGAGGCCCGGTGGTGCTGGGGGGTGTCTCTGGGGACGGCAGTTATTCGAGGGCTTACGGAAAAGTAAGCTTTAAGTGTTGGTAGGGTGCGGGTGGGATTGGGGCAAGGGCACTGCTGGGCGAGAGTTGCTGCGGGTTTGGGGCAAGGGCACTGCTGGGCGAGAGTTGCTCCGGGTTTGGGGCAGAGACGTTGAGGTTGCTAGGCATAGGGACATATGCTGGAACAGGCTTAGCTCCTTCGAGGAGATAGGGAAAATGCTTGGATTTTGGGGAGTGGAAGTCTGACAGAGAGTTTCTGTTGCCCTTTGGCTGTGGAGGTAACAGGGGCTGTCTTACTTGCAGCGTCTCAAGGAAGGCAGTGTGTGTGCTGGGGCGAGACAAGGATGTGGAGATGAGGCCAAGAGCCTCTGGTCCACATCGGTGGTTGACTTGAAGGCCTAGGTAGATCTGTAGTATTTATCCATCTTCTCTAACAACTTATCCAGGGCCCTAATGTGAAAGACTTGTCTACTTCTGTGTATCTTGTCAGACACAACCGTATGGCACTGAGAGGGTTCTCAGGTGCTTTAGAATACTTACCAGCTCTTTCTACTAATACTTTCAGACTAATGCATGTGAAAAAGGTCTTCAAATTGAAGGAGACACATATGACAAAAATGGACCTTGAGAAATGAGAAGTGTGTCAAAATGAGGAGATCGCATTATTATAATTGTTTGGTTTCACTGAATTTATAGCTTGATTGTTCGTGACAATATTGTAAGTCATTGGAGAAGCTGTACTCCTACCAGCATCCCAGGATTTTTTTTTCATTTGAAATAGGTAGTCAATGTAAAAAGTGAGCACGCTGCAGAAAGTCAGACCTGTCAGGCACATGGTTTAGTTTGATATGTTAGGTAGATTAGTGAAGCGTAATATGCCTTTATTTTAGATATGAGTTACAATATGAATGCAATTAGGCAACCTCTTTT
>VXBJ01000250.1:80927-95305 GCA_013400055.1 Nycticryphes semicollaris
CAAAACAGTGTTGATAACACACCCATGTTTTATCTGTTGCTGAGCAGTGTTTGCCCAGTGTCAAGGCCTCTGTTTCTAACTTTGCCCACCCGCCAGTGAGTAGGTCAGGGTGCTTGAGAGGCTGGGAGGGGGGACAGCCAGGACAGTTGACCCCACTGACCAGAAGGTTATCCTGTGCTGCGTAGTTGTCATGGTCAGCAATAAAAAGGGAGGGTAAGGATGGGGGTGGGAATGTGGTTGTTGCTTGGGGACTGGCTGGGCACCAGTCTGCTAGTGGGAGGTGGTGTGTGAGTCTTTTGCGTCACTTAGTTTTGTTTGGCTATTTTTTTCCTTTTTTTATGATTACTTTTTGCTCTTCCTGTTCCCTTCCCATCCTGGAGAGCAGGGGTAGATTAGGGGAGCGGTTATGTGGGACTTAGCTGCCAGCCAGGGTCAACCCACCTCTAGGAGACAGTAAATGTGAGCAAGGTTTGTGTTGTAAGCTTGTAGTTGTTACATCTAGGCAGGATGCAAGCTACTTTTCTGATCCTTGCTGCATTTGCTTACCATCGTGGGAAGGCTTGTTTTTTTTGAGTGAAATATTGGATGTGGAGGATTTAAACACCAGTTCTAGTTAAATGTTTCTTTCAAATAAATGTCAGATTTTATTCTTAGTGGCAATAGATGGTGGCATAAAAATAATTTTGCAGTCTGTGGAACAAATTAATTACATCTTTATTTTGCATGAAGTATGAAGAGTAGAGACTGAACCCTGATGGAAAGTGGCTTTGTGAGGGCCATGCAAATATTTGAAGTCATTATCTCCGCGTGTATGCGCTTAATCATGCTGCAAGTTGGACTTCTACAGTTGTCTTTTCATTCCTCAGTGAACTGTCAGACTCTTAAATGTTGATTTCTTCAGGGGTCTCTTAAGGGTTCAGCAGTGTGCATCTGTTAGTTGTCGTCTTTTCAGCAAAGTTTTTTTATTACCTTCATTCTAGTGAAGAGATGTGTCTATGTCTGCATGTTGAAGTGCTTGAAAAGCTGGGCAACAGCATTTGGCTTAGTGCTTTCAGTAGTTGACAGCAGTTGCTGTTTGTTTTTTATTCCTAAATGCAATGTCAGGTTAATCAAATACCTGACAAACTTTTTGTCAACAATACTGCGCTTTGTAGAGTATATATGCTTGCTTTCCTGAACTATTTCTAGTGTTGGCTGTCAGAATACTTCAGAGATTTTCCTCGCTAACTTGTCTTCTATTTATAACTCGTCTATAATTTATGTTCCAGTAAAATATCCAGTGATTTCATTTGCATCAAAAGAGGAAATCAAGAGGGACTGCAGTCAGGCATCAAAGTCTCCACGCTGTAGTATTCCAATAATAAACACTTTTACATTCTGATTTGCTTTTCTTTCTTAAAAAAAAAATAAAAAATTCAAAAGTTCTGTAGGTCAGGATATATTTAGAAATGTTCTGGCAGCCTTCTGGGTTGAGAAGGTAATGGCTTACCGGAAAGGTAAGATTTATAGCAAAGAGCTTGCTGGGTATAGGTTGGCATAGACCCTTAACCTAGTGTGAAGAAGATGAAGAGGGATCTAGTTCATTGTAATGGCATATGACTTGAAGTTTGGATATTTTTCCTTTGACACATGAGAAAATCCAGAGTATTCTTCTAGCAAGTGTCTTACTTGAATATTTTGAATATTCATAAGTTCCAGGCATGTTGGTTTTACCTTTTTATTACTGTTTTTGAGAGATGACAGGTAAAAGGAATGTCTGCTAAAATTATATTGTCTTCAGAAAGGCATTCTTATTTTTTCCAGTTATGTAGACAGATAGAACTGTATTTCTTTAATTGCATCTGAAATTCCTTTGTACCCATTTAAGAGCTACCTGAAAAAGTAATCTCTCAGCTTCGGTTATTAGACATATTACAGGTTTAAATAATATATGCAAAGTAGCCTTCTGTGGATGCGTTCCTGTTCATTCCAGGTGAAGCTAGGTGATGTCTTTAACCACATACATTTTAAAACAGTTTTGTCTAGAGAAGCAATAAACATAAAAATCTGGCAGACAATAGACATGAAAGTCATTCTATGAGAAAAATGAAGAGCTTGTCTTTTTGTAATTTTCTAGGTAATCATATATTTTATTGAATCTTATTGCAGTCAAAACTGAAAATCAGTCTCGCATTTCAGGGTTGTTTGTTGTCTTAGAACATAAACATAAGAAAATAATTTTGAACTCAGGTTGCTGTCATTCTTCTATTCCAGAACTGTGGAGGCTTTCCTTCTCTCTTGTCTTACAGGCCCATAAAAGAGGGAAGAGATTGAAACTATTACTGAAGAGTTGTTTAAACAGGACCCTTACCCTGAACATCGTACTTGTAGCTGCATAGCAGTAGACTGGGGTAAAACCACACAGAGTTACTATCCAAAGGAAATTTATTTATTTAAGTCTTGCCAGTCAATGTTGCTGCAGAAGCTGAATTTGGTTTTGTGTTTTAATCTGTCTGGTATTGTACAGTACTGTAGTGCCATGGGCTATAAGATTTTCTTAGAGGTAGTAAAAGGATAGCTGTTAGGATTAATAAGTTAATATATATGTACGGAATATATATTAGAAAGTAACAGAGAATATGTACATCATTAGAGCATATGCATAACGTGACCGTGTCAGCTTTTCTTGTTTGAGACTTACTTCCTGACAGCTGCAGCATCTTTCACACTCATCTTCAGGTAGATTGAATTACAATAACCTGCACTGGAAAAAAAAAAAAGAACAGAACTTTTTGATCCCCGGAAGGTGAAAATGGGTCAGTTCATGTAATACGGTACCTGTGGTGAGAGCAGCCTTGGGGATTCAGATAATTTTTAACTTTCCAACTTGTCTTCAATGAATGTTGCAATGAAGCTTTTCCTTTTTCTCCTCTTCCATCATTGTTTACTATTGTTTGCATTCTCCTCCAGTGTCTTATGTCTAGATATGTTGGTAAACAGACTTTTGGTTCTTGCTCAAGTTTAGGGTGCTTTTTATGTTTACAGACTATCTAAAGTTACTTGAATAGTTGATGCAAAGCCTTGTAGAAATCCGTATAAAGACCTAGTTGAGGAGGAACAAATCCTGTCTGGTTACACAGGAGCATCAAAGGGCTTCAGATTATCAGAATAAATATACAGTTAGTTCTCCTAGTATTGACCACCTTTTCTGTTTGTCATTGAGAACTTAGAAAAGTTTGTGCAGGTTTTTTTTTTTATTATTATTTTGCATTCATTTGTACAAAACCTGATTGCTAATTTTTATGTTGAGTAGGTTCTTGCAACACTATGCAGGAAGAAAAAACTCAAACTTTATTTTTTTTAAGTGTACCTTATTTCTATATAATAAAGTATTAATATCCCTTATTTTCTAGTAATTTTCTGCTCTGAAAAAGAATGTGGTTGAAGTTTTAAAGTTTGACTTAAAAAGTCAGGTATCAGACATCTAGGACAAACACTTCTATAAAATATGGTTAGTATTAAATTCAGTATATGTAGATCAATCTTTCTGACTTCCACACCCTTCAAGAGAACCAGAAATGGTATTAGTGATTCTTTGTAGAGTGATGTTCCAAAATAAAATACTAACTTTTAAGAATTTTTCATATATAAAGAAGCCGTAAACTTATAACAGTAACTCACTTACTGTCTCAGTTATTGACTTTGGTCTTCTGAAGATTTCTGCTTATAGTTACAGTCACAAAGAAGAAATTTGCTTACCTGCAACAACAGCTGGCAGTTTTTCTTTCTAATCAGCAATTTTACTTCAGCTGAAAGGATAGGGACCACAAAATTGTGTACAGATGTCAGAAGCTGGCATTCACTTACTCTGTCTGCTCCTACTGCTGTGTCCAGATAACTGTATGACTTTACATGAGTATCTACGAGGACATAGTGTTTCTGTTGTAGAAGAATAATGATGGTAGATGCATTTGGAATTCATAAAATGAAGCTTTTGAGTCAGTAGAAGGGACTGAAATTCTATGCTAAAACTTTATGATAAACTAAGTCCTTTATATATGTACTGCTTATATTTTGTACTTTACCTGTTTGGACTTGGGAATAGCTTTAAAGAGGTGTCGTAGATGTTCTTGAAGTGATTCCAACTGGTTTCCAAAGCAGTAGTAGTAGTAGTTGCAGAAGAGACTACATAAAGCAAACAGGATATTGATGGGTCTCATCTGTTGGTGGAATGATAGCCTTGTGCTTCTCAGTCTTCTAGTACTCTTCATTAAAGTCAAAATACTTACAAACAGTAGTTGTTACCCACAGTCATAACAGTGAAGGGCATCAGGGTGCAAAGCAGGAAGCTGAAAATAGTGATGAATATAGTGCACGGTATCTTAAGCATTTTGTATTTTCTGAGCAGATTGTGCTCATGAATGGCTTCAGTACAGATAGCTCTTTATCCCAAAGTGAATAGATCTAGCTGTAATGCTTCAGGTTGTGAAAATTAATTTAGATTTTGAAAGCAGTTTGTCTATTGAAGTGTGGGTTGTCACAGAAGGGGATGCTCTTGCCTTTTCTTGTCTGTCCCAGCCATGTTCCTTCCCTGTGCTGCCTCTGAAATTTCTTCACCTGCTTGGTGTATCAAATGAGGAGACTGACCATTAGCTTTCAGACAGACCTTTTTCTCATCTAGCTTACTACACAAATACTACTGTGGGCTTGAGAGAGAGCAGCAATGTGCTTCGATGGGTGAAAAAATAGATACTTTTGTCTTCAGCAGCATTTCAGACTTTGTTGGACTTCATTCTTGTATTTAGCCCTCAAAGGGCTAAAAATGAAGACATGGGGTAGGACATACCTTCTCAAATTACATGGTTTTGCAAAAAGTTAAAATGAGATGCTGTGACATTGATTTGAAAGGTCAGTAAAACTGAAAGGGCTCTCTCAAAGGAAAAATAATTGGTGTGCAGAAAGCTGGGGTTTGAAAGAGGTGTTTATCCTGGGAAAGTAAACACTGGCATGTCACTTTGACCTCATTTTCTTTTCCTGCTTTTTTCCTCTAGTGTTTCCCACAGCCACCTCAAGTACCTTTAAGAGAAGATACCGGAATTTATGTAAATACAAAGCATAAGTCTCTTTCTCAGTATTGAAATAACTATTCAAAGTTAGCATGCAGGTATTCTCATGTCGTGACACATTCTGAGTAAATGTTACAAGTCAGTAGGCTCTTGGCTAATTGTGCTATGCAGTGTGAAAATCAGTCTCATGTATAATTTATAGCAGCAGACTAGTCAGTTTGCTTTGCCCAATCCTACCAATGACCTAAACTGACTTTCCGTTTCTTTTTCCAAGTTCTACATTCCCTTTAGTTAGTCCACCTCAGGCTATACATCTGTTGATAGCTATTTCTTCTTATGCTCATCTTAAAAGCAGCACTGAACATTGTATGTTCTACAGGTCTCTAAGCTGTATTTTTATTATGTTGGCACGTAGATTTGGTGAGGGTGACTAATGGGACCTGGAGATAATTGCCCTTCAATAACTTCCCGTGCTGCCAGCAAGCACAGAATGTTTTCCAATGTGTTTGTCATCTGTGATTTCTGAGGACATACCATAAAAATAGTCTGCCACATATCGGAAAGAATAGATGGCAAGGAGAAAACCCTTGCTTGGGAAAGCTAGATGCTTGTTTGTGTATAAATAAAAAAAAAAACCAATAGTTTTATGTCTCGGGGCTTTTATATTACTACCACCAACCCGGTATTTGAATGCCATCTGTGCAGACGTAATAAAAAGCAACAGCAAACTCCAGCAGAGTTTGGGAAGTCTTAATTTTTCTTTCAGCATCCAAGTAGAGCTTGTTGAAATTTTCCCCCTGAAATACTCTTCTAATGAAAAATAGGCTACCTGTAAATTCAGAATTTACTGTTTGCCAAAATGAAAGCTTTATTTAACCTAGATTGTGCCTCCTGGATGAGAAGCCCTGAAGTTGGGGGTTTCATGTCTACTTAGTAGATTTCATAGGTTTAATGATAGACTGTCCAGTTTATTGCCTTGGAGTTAGGACTTCCAAACTCCTCAGGAGCTGTAATCGCTGTTTATCTTGGCTTTCTGTTACTTTTCACATTGACCACTTTTCCTTCTGATGGGCTGCCATGGCTGAAAATGGTTAAAACAATATTTTATTTCTATTGTCTCTACATGTAGTTTCGAAACAAGTCAAAATCACATGCTTTACTAAAATTTGAAGTCTTTCTGTTTGTGTCTTTCATAAATGGAATTTCTTGAAACCAGACATTCATGGGTTTGGGTAGCTCTAGTGATGTTTCACTTTTGGAAGGCTCCCCTTTTACTGTTTGGTTTATTTCAGTTTGGTTATGATTGCTTTTAAGTGGAGGGCACTGGGTGACGGTGACTACTGTTAATTCTAAATGAAAAGTCTTGTAGTAAGGCAAGTGTAGACTGGACAGTGTTATATGCATTATCCCAGTTAAACTGCGCTGTTGTGTTTCTTCATAAATGTAAATTGAGTGAATCAGGGCCAAAACTTTGACCTAACACTGACCTCTTATACTGAATGTGAATCTGTGTGGATCTGAGGATGGGCCTGAGGGGCCTGTTGTTGCTAAAATAATGAAATACTTCATTTTTTGATGCACAGGCGGTTTTAACCCTCAATTATCTACACAGACTATTTNCTCATTCCTATTTGCTGTGGCTCTATGGTCTGCAAAATGTATTACATCAGGAAATGCATTGGCAGTTACAGCCTGTGTTGCACAGTACAACGTTCTCGAAAAAAAGAAAATCACCAAAAGAAAGGGGAAAGGATATTGTTAGAGAATAATATAAGTTAAAGTTTTACTGGACTTTCCCACTCAGGGTTTCTTCCCTGTCCCTTCCCTCCCTGCGGTGTGTGTGCATGAACCCTACCTCCTTTTGCACTCTGCATGTCAACATCTGTAGGAGCCTAGGTCCTAGTATATGTTTGCATTGCTTTGTGTGCAGGTGCATGAAATTGTATGGCTTTGTAGCTCTCGTGGAGCAGAGGCAAAAATAAGATGGCTGCTCACTATATATATAGTGTGTATGTACATATTTATATATATACACTTTGATATCTTGTCTGCACCATCTGTGTGAACACATCTACGGAAATCCATGAGGGTCAGAGATTTTTAAATCTTTATAAACCTGGAAGTGAAAAAGCAAGTCAGTAAGATGATGTGGAAGGGAGCGCCGCTGTAGGAGGGAGGGTGTCACCATTCGATAGTGAGGAAGTGTGGCTAAAGAGGCAAAGTAAAAGCAGGGAGTGGAAGATAAGGTAGATTGAACACTAAGGCACAGGGCCATCATTGGGAGATGGACTATTAATAAGTGAGAGTTTCAAGAGGTTAATAACTAACTGAACAGGAAAGACATGTGTGAGGTGGACATTGGGTAAGGGGCATGGGAAGAAGAGAAAGCGAATAAATGCTGCAGGAGATGGTGGGAGAGAAGTGTCCTAATGAACGTGGATTTTGGATAACTTAATCTTTAAGTGGAAAGAGGGTCTTAGTCTTAGCTGTGTGCTTTGCCATACCTGAGTGGAAAGTTAATATGGTAAAAAGATTCTCTTATAAACTTACTTCCCTTTATGCTTGTTAGCAAAACCAGTTTTTACCTGAAAATTTCTAGGGCGGCTATGACAATGCTTTTGTGCTGTGTTCATGTAAATAAACATGACAGTTGTAAACATTCTTCTGATCTTTGAATCAACGTGAATTTAAAATTTTCTCTTGTGAGCTATTCATAGCTTAAAGTGATATTCTAATGTGATTGCTGTCAAACAAAAATAAATTCCTGCCTTGTAATTTTTTTTTTCCGTGCTGCTTAGAAGCTTTAATGAAAGAAGTATTTCTCTGAGTTAGGGTATTTATGAAATTTTAAGATTAGTAGGAAGACAGATAAAGTAAACCGTTTGGTGCTGTGAGAAAACTAGTGTTGTTTGATAGCATTAAAGAGTGGGATGACTTGCATCTGTAAATGCTGATGTTTGATCTTCAATCTGAGTGTTTTCAGACTGTTAGATATTTGGAATAACAATGAGAAAAGTATTAAAAGGTGAAAACAAATCCCAGTCTTATTCCATAACCTGTAACAAGCGATGGCCAGGCTGTGTTCAGGCACTGGGTATGCTCCTCTCCAGTGTGGCTGCCAGAATGGTAACTCCTCTCCAGTGTACACTATCTTGGGTGGGTGCAAGCCCCTTGGTGTGAGATGCCCAGGCTGTGCATGCCTTGCAGATCCATTGCTGCATGTCAGACTTCATTATCAATCTTCTATAAATGTAACTTATTTCTTAAAAGGATTTTTAAAAAACTCTTGCCTTCCTGTAAAAACACCTGAATAGAAGCATAGAAAAGAAGTTGGCCTTTGACTTTTCTAGCCTCTGAGCTAGCTTCATTTACTATCTTTTGGTCCTTGTCTGTGGGGAAAGGGAAAAAAAGAATTGTTTCCTGTGCAAATAGTACCTTATTCTACATTTCTATTCTCCTTCTCCTTATGTTACTATTGTTCTCTCTTACCCATTTCACTCCTTTTTTTTTCTTCACTGCCCATCTATAGTCTCTTTAATAGGCAGTAGTTGTATAATGCTGAGCATTATTGTTTCTCTTTTGTGCACCTATTTCTAGTTATGTTGTATGCCATTTAAAGTAGGTGTTAAGAAGCCATTGCAGTGTTGAAAATAAATGTCTGCTTCTACTCATACTCGGTTACACCATCAAGTTTGATTTAATTAAAAGGAAGATTTAGTTACTGTTGTGTACTAAAGTGACCTTCTTTGAAGATTCTCTCAGTTGTCTTAGGTCTTTGCAGTAAATACCAAAACCAGTCCGTCCTTCTGCCTGAACTATCTGGAAAGATCAGTTTAATGGATTGAAAAATGTTCAGGGTGACACAGACTGTTCTAAAGTGTCTCCTTCCTCATTGTATTAATAGGAGCATAATCTCTGTGTATTGAAATAGGACATGCCTTCTGTAGTGGATCACCTGCAAACTCAGAGCCTGGAGAGAGGAGGGAAGGAAAACACACAACAGAAGAGTAGTGAGGCAGTATATACTCTCATGACTTTAATGTCATCTAACCCACTAGGGCAAGCAGTGCCATTTATGAAGACCATGATCTTTTTCAGCTGCCTCTCAGGATCCCTTGATTAAATACTGATGCATTGTTATGGTCTCTATCCTTGGAGGTTATCAAGATGTGCCTGAATAGAATAACCCTGAGCAACTAGATCTCACTGCATAGCTGAACCTGCTTTCAGCAGGAGGTTGAATCTAGAGATCTCCTGGTGCCTTCCAAGCTGAATTACCCTATGATCCCTTATTTCTCTGCAAGCCACAGCCTGTGCCCATGTATGTTGAATAACTGCTGGAGCAGAGGAGTGTACATCTGGTGATTGCTGCCAGGTGCAGTGTAGTTAATATCACTTCACTGAAAAATACTCACTTGAAAAATAAATTCAGTTTTCATTACTAAACAAAGAGGGGGGGGGGAATTAGCACTTTTACCTGTTTGCATAATAATGTAACACCTTTTGTGAATAGAAGGAGGTGTACGTTTAGTAAGTGCAGCTCTAAGTTTAACACTAAATTTTTTGTTGCATGTGTTGTCCAATTATGTGTTGTCCAATTAAAAAAATTACTATGTAAAGAGGCTATTTGATTGGAAATAGTAGAATATAAAGGTCATTTCTCTTTTCCCTTTCTTTTTCTTTTTTTCTTGTCTGGTGCCAACCAAAATCTTAATTTGCAGAATGGTTGATGTGAGGGTAGCTGGTACTTCCAAAGGTCTGAATAGAAGGCTGATTATGTAACTTCTCAAATGTCTTTTGTTATATTTGTGGCCTTTTAAATAAATGATGTATTTCAGTAATTACTTTCTAGAGATTCAGAGTGTTTGTAGGCTTTCCAGAAGTATTGGTCATCTATATAATGCAGCTTTTGGAAATAGCTAAGTAATAAAATGAACCAAATATTATCATATATCTGGAAATCTATATCTAATGGCATGCATTAGGCACTGGTTTGTAAGTTTAGTGGACTTAAGATGTATGCATCTTGTATCTCTATACATTGGCAGCTTTTATTTGCAAATGGAGTAATATTGAATTGCTTTTGATTTAAGCTTGTCTTTGTTATTGGTTAAGATAAAGTTAATGAAAGAGAGTAGTTGGTTTGATTGTTTTTTATTTCTTTTGTTTTCAGCACAGTTTGTTAAAGAATCCCAAAGTGGGTATTTTCAGAGATGAACCACTAGAGTATATTTGGAAGGTCTTTTTATGTCATATAAAGTGTTTCTGCAGGCATTTCTTGTACGATAAAACATTTCTCAGAATTATTTTTTTTGGGTCTTAGATACTTCAGTATTAAAAAAAAAAAGCAAGAACTTTATTGGCTGCTCTGTAAGTAAAATAGTATCTTTTTATAAGATTTCTGTTTTTCTGGGGTCACAATTGTTGAGCAATAGAATACAGAAGTCAGTATGTGTATTTCTAGATATTGAGTAAAATCTGTTGGGTCAATTACTCTGTTCTGCCATCTAAGCACATAGCTATCAGTGCAGAAACATAGATGAAAAAGCATGGTAAATGTGATGTGGTTTGTAGAATAAACGTGGTTTCCAGTTTTCCCATCCATATGAGAGCAATACACATCAAGCTTTCAAAATACATGTTTTCAAAGGATTTTAGTGACAAAATAGTAGCTATTCCAATGCCCTTTAGTTTGCTAAATCAGTTCTGTTATTTGTGCTGATGGCCACACTTCCAGTATACTCCATATTTTACTTAATAATTGATTTTTAGGTAGTTACTACTTCATCCGTACCGTACAGTTTAGGGATGTAAAATTACATAAATGTTTCTCAGAAAACTCAGATAAGCCTGTGCGATACTGGTAATGCCAAATGCTTCACATCTTAAAAATGTACTAAGTTCATCTTGACTATATATAAACTACACTCTACAACTTGCAGGTCTTGACATTTTGCTGTTTTGTTTTGTATCACTTTCCTGAGGTTTCCATTTTCTTCAAAGAGCAGAGACCAAGTGCTGAAACTAATAGGGGATGATGAGTCTGTTTCTATTTGATGTACACGGGAGGTAGCTGACTAGAGATGCTACTTCAAAAGTGTATGAAGGCAAGAGAACTGCTTAGAGAATGCAATAAGCCTCTTTTTCTGTTTGCTTTCAGGTGGAGATGGAGATATCTAACTCTCTTTCATTCTTCACAGGGTTACACATCATTCTGGAATGACTGCATCTCCTCAGGATTGCGTGGCTGTATGTTAATTGAATTGGCATTGCGAGGGCGTCTTCAGCTAGAGGCTTGTGGAATGAGGCGCAAAAGTCTATTAACAAGAAAAGTAAGTGGAAGAAAAGAGTCCTGTTTACTTTTCTGTCATGATCCAGGCAATACAGTAGCTGTAAATTAAAACATTGCAAGGAAAAGCCTTTTTTGTTTGTTTATTTTTCTTTACACAGGGGTAGGCATTCTGAGTAGTGATCTAAGTTAGATGAACAGAGTTAAAAGTGTTTAAGTGGTGAGCTGAAATGTCTTGGAAAAATCTGTTGTACTTGTTCTCTGCTCCTGTTTCTTCTCTTGATGTGTTCCTGGCTGCTGGGAACCTTGCACAAACAGTTGGCAGCAGCTCTGGCCAGGGGGCGGTGGCAGCAGTTGCTGCTGGGAGCCAGTAGCACCAGTTATAATTTGCTGAAGGAACTGGCAGTTGCAAATGTTGGTGATATGTGGGCTGGGGCTGCAAGGAAAGGCTAACTGACAGCCTGCTGGATGCATCCTGAAAGCCACCAGTGTAATTCTGGTATATGAAGTCTTGCAATTTGTGCTTGCAATGCATGGGAAGGAAGATCCCTGTACCTTGGGCTCCCAGAACATAAAACTATATCTAGTTTAAGCATGTGACTGGTGTGTTAATTTTGTTGTACTTGCTGACCTTTAAGGTGGGCAAATTTTAAGGTCTTTTATTGCATTAAGATGGAGATTTTAAGCCTTAATTTATTACTTCTGCCACTGGATTTTTCCTTAGTGCAAAATGTGTGTTTGAAGAATTTTTCCATCATCAGCATTAGAGGATACTTGTAAAATAAGCTTATTGAAAACATGGTCAGATGTTGTCTATCCACCACGAATAAACTCTCTTTTATGGCACATTTCCCTGTCAATATTATCGTTTGCTAAATTTTTTTAAAGCAAGGCTTACAAATTCCCCAGCCTTCTCCCAGCTTCCTTCTCTTCTGAAGAATTGAACCTCTGTTCAGGCAAACAGCACCTACTTCTTTAAGCTTCATTTAAGCATATTCAGCATTGATTAGTTTGCACGAAATTTTTTTCTCCAAAGCATTTGGCTCCTTAGCTATTCAGGAATGTTCTCTAGCAGTTATTTTCATTCTATACAAACGTTGTCAGCTCTCTCTGCCTGAAATTTTAATTATAGGGTTTGTTTTTTTTAGAAAAATAACCTGTGGATGTCTTCAGTAAAGAGTAAAATCAAAATTATTGTAGTCATTTGTGGGTGTTTTGTTCATTTGTTTATGATTTTTGTGTGGGGGTTGGCCTGTTTATTTCTTCTCCCAGTCCCTCACCTCTTTATTTAAGGTGATCTAAGAGCTACACAGTATTAAAGGGTTTGTTCTTTTCCAATGTTGTAAAGCAATTAAGAGATTTCTTTTTGTAGGCAGGAGAGTTTTATGAAGAAGGCCTTAATTTAAAACTCAAATGAAATAATTTAAAACTCAAATTTCTTCTTAAGTAATTTCTTGCAAATAAAATCCCTAACTGCTGGTGTATATGAGACGACTTCTCTGCCTGCACCACCTCTCTCAATTCAGAAATCATTCTCATGAATGACTTGCGTTGTTTTGTTTCTTATTTGACGTTTTGTATTAACACCGAATTTCAGTCTTGTTTCTAGGTTTAAGTGTCTCATCTCTACCAAGCATTCTGCTTGTCCCTGTTTTGCAGCCTTTGCTTGCCTTGCCCTTGGCTTTGCTGTATTAGATACTGTGTTTAGTAAGTGGAGTGAACTGTCTAGTTTTATCTAAGGCTGTGATTCAGGAGCAATACTATTTTATATAGCTTATGCCTGTCAGGGTAGCTCATCTTTTTCCTCATGCCAAGTCCATCCTCACATTTTGTGGGAAGGTAAAACTTCCTTAGAACTTAAAGCATTGGTGTGTGAATCAAAATCCTGTATCTTCAAGCTATGGCCTGAAGGGAGAAGTTTAGGCTACAGTCACTTTAGCCTGTGTTGCCATTGAGAAGGCTAGTCCTATCTCTGCAAAGAGACTTGTTGGAGTCGCTGTTGGGTTGCTGTTAGCATTTGTGCAGCCGTGTCAGGTAACACCTCTGGCTGAGAACAAATTCCCTTCTTTGGTCAGTTTAGTTTTTACTTGAATCATTTTCTTGATGTTGTCATCAGGTGCAGCACAAGTGAGACTGCTAGCATAAGATGAGAACACCAGGAGGGTAGAACTAGTTCTTTAGGCAGTGGTATGCTATGGATTTATAATCAGCCCTGGTTTATACAACTTAAAACAACTTAAACAACTTAAGATTGCTAGCTACAATGATATCCACTTCAAGCCTTAAAGCAATTGGGTCAATATTTATTAAGGCCCTACTTGAGCACTGTAGAGAGACAAAGAGACTGAGGAACTGGCAAACAAGGACTTGATGGTCCTTAGTGAAACTTTGAAAAGTCAATGTGACATTTTATGTTGCAACATTCTCGTAAATTTGGCTTGCGAGTATGTAATTATTGCATCATTGTGGAGTTCTGTGTGCTCACATCAGTTTAGAAACAAATGAATGCTGAGGCTTACGTATAAATAAAATAATTTTTAAGACTAGTGGTTATTGAAGGTAGACAACGGTACTCTAAGCTGCCTTGCAACCTCAGAAGGCAAACCAACTGGAGCTCTTAAAAACAAAAGAAAGTCCAACAAATCCATAGCAGAGTAACATGAAGTATTTGATATATGATTATTCTTAGTGATTCATGCATGAGTGAATTTTTGTATTAAAACTAAATAATGAAGTTTACTTAAAAATCAAAGTAAGAGGTGCTTAACCTTTTGCATTGTTTAACTGCAGAGCTGTATTTTGGCAAATGCACATCAAATATTCTGTATAATTCAAAGTTCCTCAGCAGTTCTATACAAGGCAAATCTAGTACCTGATAAATTACTGAAAAATTGGAATAAAGATTTTTTTTTTTTTTTTCAGTAAGAACCATCTCTTTGAAGGACTGGGATCTTAGCTTCTTTCTGTACCTTAGCTCATCTGTTAAAGAGAGAAAAAAATATTCTTCCTTGTGGATGCTTAATTTCCTGTGATTCACAGATTTC
>VXBJ01000251.1:0-26285 GCA_013400055.1 Nycticryphes semicollaris
ATTCTGTGATTCTGTGATCTCTACTTGACATCACATAAACTCACCTCCCAGAAAGGAACGAACCATGCCATAAGTGATATTTAAAGCTCTAAGGCATGAGGCTATTCTTATGAATTCTTTTTGATGCCTCAGATTCAGTAAGTTGAAATTTGTTTGGAGATTGTGCAGTGTTGAAATAGTCCTCTATGGGATAACATTGTTACTGATAACTTTGCTTAATATCAGTCTTCAAAAATTGAAGTATCTAGAATTTTTTTTTGTCTGAAAGAAGAAAATAAACTTTTCCTTCTAGAATTTTGAGGACATGAGTCTCCATTATCATCCAGAGTTTAAAAGTTAATTTAGCAAGTCTTTCTGTTTTAGGTATAAAACATTGTGGGATGAACTAATGAGATATCCAGATTTTAGGTTTAAATTTCACTTTCTTCCCCAGCTTTTTCTGCTCATGTTAGAGAAAGCAGATGACTAACTGGAGGTCTGTTTATAACAGTATGATGGTGTTTGGAAATGGTCTCAAGGAATACAGTCTTTGGATAAGAATCGGTGGAGGTCCAGAGCTGAGACCAAAAGAGCAAATAAGTAAAGCAGATGTTGAAGGTGCTTGGGAAGAAATCAGTAGGGCAAAAAAAAAAATAGAAGCAGGAAATAGTCTTTAAAGATAGACTAAAGAAAAAAAAAACTTCAACTCTGTTGGAGAAGACCAGATTGTCAGCAGCTATTGTAGCACATGAACAGGGTAGTCTTGGAGTTAAGCCAGAATAATGTCAGCAGTTATGATAAGATGACTGAAATACAGCATGGGAAGGGCTTCACTTCCTTAAATTAGCAGTGGGAACATTTTCACCGGAAGGGAAAAGACTTATCCACAGAAGAAATGGCCGAAAAGTTGTTTTTATGTTTTATTCATACTTCATTTTAAGAAATGTGACCATATACATTCTGAGGGTGACCTGGAAAAATTGCTCAGCCTGAAAGTACCAAGGGACTATGGAAAAATTAATATCCTTTTACTGGTCCTTTTCTGGCTTTCTGTGGTCTTTCTCTTTTGCATTCTTGCCTCTCCTAGCATCCCAACCAAATAACAATGTTTCCATATTTAACTCCTTAAAAGTGTGTTTAGCTCCATAATCAAGTTTTTCTAATATATTTCAACCCTGGGTCCATCACTTACAGGTAGCAAATAGCTACCTGTAATAGCAGGTAGCAAACCAACAGTGATCAAATAGTGTAAAGTGGGTTTAAATTGTACAGCAGCAGTTCAAGATCAAAGTTGTTGAATCATATCCCCTTTTCCACATATGTTTAAGTGGATCCGAACTGACTGACTGCTTTCCATCATCAATGGCAGAATACACAAAACCAATAACTGATGTTTCTAAATTGGTCAATTATTCTATCCATGCATCTAGCACATGCTCATGGTTCAGTTTTATCAATGTCGTATCTTCAATTAATGTATTCAGGCTAAAAACCTACTATACCAGACTTGGATATGTCCCACCTGCATGTACTGTTGCGTGGTGCCCTCTCCATGTCTGCTGCAAGTCAGTCTACTGATTATGAGAATAGCTGCTCATTAGTGTTTTGTTGGCACACAGTCATTCTGTTATGATTAGCCTGTGATCCCCTGACCACTGCAGTCACCCATGTAAATAATCCATTACCTACTTACAAGCAGTCAGCCGGATACATCATGGCTCTCTTTTGATAATGAAAGTGCCCTGCATCTAACTATTAGTTCAATCATAATTAGGTCATGGCTGACTTGGATAGGCTTCCTTTTTTTTTTTTTTTCTTTCTTCTTAAACCTCCAGCTCCTGTAAGTCTTTATACACCAGCATTTACCTTCATCATGCAGCTTGCCCTCAGCCTCATATCATCATTTTTGCCTACAGCCAATTGCTGAGTTGTGGGGTGCTGACATATGCCATTCTATATGTCTTTCACATATAGGCTTTGGCAGTTGCTTGCAAGAGCTGTGGGAACTTGTCTTCTTAAAATTTTTCTTTGTTTTTGCCCGATAAGCAAAGTGTGATCTGTCTGGTTTGAATAGTCACTTAGCATGAAAGCTGATATTGTTCATTGAAAACATTGTATTAACAAAAGCAAAGACATAAAAACAGAAATAAGGATTTGTGTTCAAACTTTTCAAGGAATGCTAAATATTTTGTGAGAGCTTTTGCCTGTTATTCAGCCATAAGGTCCATCTCAGAGGCATTGTTTGTTATTTAAACTCATTAGAAACTTTGTATTGCTGAACAAAACTGCAGTTCTTTCAGATTCTATTTTTATTTTGTATCAACATTCATGATTCTTTCCATCTTTCTTAAATTACTAAGTGAAGACAAATCCTGTGCGTAATCTCAGCGCTTTCATTATCTGGCTCTCCTCCTATAGACATTGGATATTAAATCTCTTTCTTAGTATTGTCCCAATATTTGACATTTACCATTACAACATTTGTCTTCCAGAAGCTACATCTTTGTTGACTTTCCATCTAGATCTAACATTTATTGTACAGCCCTTACTGCACTTATATCTAATCCTGCCAACCTTTCCAACTACAGCAGCCAGATATTATTTTTCAAAAACCTATTAACCTAACACTAATAAATAAGGACCTAGTGAGTTTAGTTTTTTCCTGCCATTGGTGCTGCCCCTGAGAGTCCACATTGCTTTGATTAAAGTCCCTTTATAAACCATAAATGAGTAGCAGCTGTTCTTGACATCTCTAGGAAACTTGGCAAATGAGACCACCTCACATTTGATGAAGCTGCAGGTAGGAGATGACAGGTTTCGTTTGTGGTCTTCAAATCACTTCCCTCAAATTAATGTTGTGCATCTAAGCCAATCCTATTTTTAACTTTTTGATGAAGAGACAAAAGGGAAGGAAAAAGGTGAAAGCCTCATAGATAACAGAGTTACCTGGATAACCAATATAACTTCAACATTAAATGTGATGCAGAACTGCTATAAACAATGCTTCTGTATACACTGAAGCTTCTGTTGCCTGGAACATGTTGAATGATGGGCTGCATCAAAAGCTTGAGGAAAGAGCAATATATCATACACAGAGTAAGAGACAATAAATCATGTTATGTGGTGTGATGAATGAATCAAATGACTCAATGTTAAGTTATGGGAGAGAGGAGCCATTCCATACATTCTGTCCCAGAAAGGGTGTAGATATGGGCAGTAACTACAGAGTTTGATTTGAAATATTGAACATAAATTTGAAATTTTGACATGAAAAAAACAGACTCTTTTGTTCCAGACCTGCTACTCTATTTTCTAAGGTAATGCATGAAAATTCTGGACATTTAAAATTTTGCTTTGTCTTATTTTAAATTCTACCTTAAGTGCTCTAATTTGAATAACTTGAATTCAGTCACTTATATTCACTGTATACATCTGCTCAGAATCTATCCTTCTAAATTTGGTCTGCAAAAATAATCTCCAAAAATCTCTAAGCAGCAAACATTCTTTGCTGCTTAGAAACTGAGGTTCAGAATATAAATTATATTTATGTATTAAAACTTTAGAAGTTTTATAAAAAAAATTGGAAAATCAGAAAAATTTGTCAAAAAATCAACACAGGCTTGCGATTGTTATAGCTCTGAAAATCACAACAGCTCATTTGGTGACTATTGAGCAACATGCTCACCTCCATTCCTGGAAAGATGATGGAACAGCTCATTCTGGGTGTCATCTAAAAGCATATGGAGGAAAAGAAAGCTATCAGAAGTAGTCAACATAAATTCACCAAGGGGAAATAATGGCTAACTAACCTAATAGCCTTCTATGATGGTATGACTGGATGGATAAATGAGAGGAGGGAGGGAGGTGTATACCGTGACTTCAGCAAGGCTTTTGACAGAGTTTCCCACAGCTTCCTCGTGGGTAAGCTTAGAAAGTGGGGGTTAAATGAATGGACAGTGAGGTGGATTGAAAACTGGCTGAAAGACAGAGCTCAGAGGATCATCATCTTTGGCACAGAATCTAGCTGGAGGTCCATAACTATTGGTGTTCCCCAGGGGTCAGTACTAGCTCCAGTCCTCTTCAATGTATTCACCAGTGACCTGGATGAAGGAGTAGAGTGTACACTCAGCAAGTTTGCTGATGATACAAAACCGGAAGGGGTGGCTGACACAGCAGAAGGCTGTGCTGCCATCCAGCGAGATCTGGACAGGCTGGAGAGTTGGGCAGAGAGGAACCTGATGAAATTCAACAAGGGCAAGTGTCGGGTCCTGCACCTGGGGAGGAATAACTCCCTGCATTGTTCCAGGTTGGGGGCTGACCTGCTGGAGAGCAGGTCTGTAGAAAAAGACCTGGGAGTCCTGGTGGACAACAGGATGATCATGAGTCAGGAGTGTGTGCTTGTGACCAATGAGGTCAATGGCATCCTTCAACAAGAGTGTGGCCAGCAGGTTGAGGGAGTTTATCCTGCCCTTCTGCTCTGCCCTGGTGAGACCCCATCTGGAGTACAGTATCCAGTCCTGGGTTCCCCAGTTCAAGAAGGACAGGGAACTGCTGGAGAGGGTACAGCAAAGGGCTACAAAGATGATAGGGGCCCTGGAGCATCTCTCTTATGAGGAAAGGTTAAGGGACTTGGGTCTTTTTAGTCTGGAGAAGAGAGGACTGAGAGGGAACCTTTTCAATGCTTATCAATACTTAAGGGGTGGGTGTCAAGAGGAAGGGGCCAGTCTTTTTTTCAGTGATGTCCAGTGACAGGACGAGAGGTAACGGACACAAAGTTGTACATAAGAAGTTCCATCTAACCACGAGGAGGAACTTCTTCCCATTGAGGGTAGCAGAACACAGGAACAGACTGTTGAGAGAGGTGATGGAGTGTCCGTCTCTGGAGACATTCAAAACCCTCCTGGACATGTTCCTGTGCAACCTGTCTAGGTGGACCTGCATTGGCAGGGAAGTTTGACTAGATGATCTTCAGAGTTCCCTTCCAACCCTCTATCATTCTGTGATTCTGTGATGTGTATGAATTTAAAGGACAAGTGAAGAAATAATAACTGCTGTACTTTGTAGTAACTCTAGTCTCACTTGAAGCTCAAAATAAAACCTTGGAGTTGAATGGGAAAAATAACTTTCCTTTGGTCACTTAAAAGTAAAATCTAAACAACCTGATGTTATTGGATTAGAAAGACATTTTTAAAATTTGTTCCAACCACTGTTTGGTAGAATGACTGGTAATGGATTTTTCTTTCAACACAAATAAAGTCATAAACAGAATGACAACTTATTCCAGTACTTTACAGAATATTGCCATATCTCAATATTAATGGGAATTTCTAACCCTGCGAATTAAAGGGAGCAATAAAAAAAAGCCTAACTTTCAGTCCTAGTTTAAATATCACCTCAGCTATTAGAAAAAAATTCCCATTGACTGGAGTGGTTTAGCTCATAACCTAACAAAGGAAACCTGCAGAGTCTTAAAAGCATAATCTTTCAAATTAAAGCATATGGGTTATCTTTGCCCCCACTTGACACTCTTTGGGGCCAGTCTTGCATACTCTGAATTGCATAAGCCATTTGTTCCCTTGGAACATTCCCCCGAGTATCATATTGCAGTCCTTAAAGCTTTGCTATTCATACCTTTTTAAACACTCTGCCTTAAAATTGTGTTTGTCTATTTTGTTGTGTACACTCCAAAAGCCCCTTGTGAAGTGTATTTCACAGAGAAGGACTGTAAAAAAGGATAGAACAATAATGCTTGGTAAATACATTAAAAGAAACATATCGTTTTGTGTTGACTTTGACTGGTATGTGTTTTTTTTCGCTGGCTTTCCCTCTGGATCCCTTTTGCCCTCTAATACACAGGAGCCTTGCTATTTTTTGCTAATAGCTGAATCGCTTTGAAAGCTTACTTTCTATGAGAGGAATTAAAATGGGAGTTGCAAGAAACCTCCTAGCCACGGGCATTTTTCTGAAAGTATCAGCATCTGAAGATAAGGAGTTTTAAATGCAGCTTCTTCTTAGAGCTACACAAGGCTCAGTGTCTCACTTACAGCCCTGTGGACTTTTTTTTTATATTTTAGCTTTCACTGGAAGAGCAAAAAAAAAGAATAAACAATCCCATGTTCTTTTAAAGTCTGCAACATCACAGCAGCCAGTATACCAATGAAGGGTGGTGAAGGAAAGTACTTAAGCTGTTACAAAGCTTTTAAAACTAACCTGAACTTCAAGGTTTATTCTAGGCTGCCTTCAAAATTTGCAGTTCTTAGTCCATTCAAAAATTTATTTTCCTGAATAGCCTGTTCATTCGGTTCTCTCTTGGGACAGCAAGAGTGACAGCTGTCTCTTCCTTTACTAAGATATGCTGCATGCTGCTTCAGGCTATTGCAACAACTACTTGCTGTTAGAGTGAGTGTGCAGAAAAATAGGCCAGGAGAAAGAGCTCAGGTACATGGGTTGAGCAGGCACCTTGTCTAGATCATGTTTCTACTGAAATGAAAACGTGTGGTGAGAGAAACCTGGAAATCAGTGATCCTGAAAGATATGAACATGTCATTGCTTTTGAAAACGTGATAGCAGGTTGTGTGTGTAGTACAATCCATGTCACACAAAACCTGTTTGTATTGTCTTTGTCTTTGATATTGATAACACCACCTCCTAGAACTCTGAATTGTTTTTTAAATGTATCAAACTAAATTGACTGCCATCATCCACATCTCACAGGCTTTATAACAGGGTAATAAGAAAGTGCTCTTTCCTTCATCGCAGGAAGGAGAAACTGCATCTCTGTGACTAGGTCTAAACTGGGGGACCCAGGAGCACTGCTACATTGTCCTCAGTTGTGTGCTTTTCTTCCCGTGTCAAAGAAATCTGGATATTTAAGCCAGTAGGAAGCTGTAGAACATAACCTGGGAGAAGGAATACCAGAACACACTGTGAGGTGCCACTGCCATGCACAAGAAGAGGAGTCTGAAAGATTAGTAAGCTTGTCACAAATCAAATGAGAAGCTTTCTTATCACAAAAAGGAACTCTGGACTTTTAGACTTATCTCCTGTTCATAGTTTTAGCCATTAGTGTTAAAAAAACCAGAGCTCCTGCAACAGTAGGCAGGTGGCTGTAGTAATAACTTGAAATCAGTATGGGATCCTTTGACCAGAGGAGGTAGAAATGGGCTGTAAATTCCAGTCTCTACATGTCTGATTTGATTTTTTTTTTTTCTTTCCTGTAGTTGAAAACTACAACAGTAGATAGAACTGTGGAATCCTACTTCTCCACTTATTAGAGCATTAGGAGGCTGTTACCAGCTGCTGTAGTTATTGAATTTCATGCTATCTTGCACCACCAGCTTCTAGGAATTTCCATATTTCCAGCGAAGGTGCCAATCCTGTCCATAGTTCTATCCTACACGCCATTGTCAATGAGAAAAATGAAAAAGCCACTCAATAACATTGTTAATATATGACTGCTACCAGCCTGGGGACAATCCAAATCATTGCCATAAAATTTTAGAGGTGGAAAACTCCATATAGATTTTTCTGTGTCATCTTGTTTCTTAGAACAAAAAAGCAAAACCTGTTAAGATTATAATCTAAAACTGTTCACAGGTCTCACTTCAGAAAAACAAACAAGCCAAAGACTTCATGCACAATTATGTAATTAGGATTCTGTCTGAAACTGGCATTGTCCATTTCCATAAGAGAATTAGACATTCATTACTTTCGTTACACTCCATTCTGCTAATATGATTCATCATATATATTTAAAAATGAAGTCATTTAACTACCATTGGCCATAAACCATACTTCTAATAAAAATGAAGCCATTTAACTACTGCTGGCCATAAACCATACTTCTAATTACTCACTTCACTAATGTTCATTTGTCATCTAATCTTTTGATTTTTCTGCATTAAACTGTAACAAGCATAAAATAAGAGACCTTAGACTAATGCCAAAGGATGTTTAGCTTTGATCACTGTAATCCATCAAATGTCTTAGTGAGTCAAACTGGAATCTACAATCCTCTTAACAATCATTATTGATTCAAAAACGCTGATATTTTGGGTAAGCCTGCAAGAAATATCATTCTGCTCTTGCGTAAATATGGAGAGTAATCAAATACACATATCTGTATTCTCTCCTAGCAAATGAAATAAAGACAGGAATAGATTAGACTGCAGCACACAATTAACCTAGGGCAGGCTATGACATGGGAAGATATAATGCTGTATGGAACACTTATGCCCTATTAACAAAAAACAAGCCGATAGAATCGTTGTCTTAAATCAAATCTTAACCATCCTGACCAATTACAGCTCTGGCTGCAATGTGCGGTAAGTGGGTAGGACATAATAAATCTTTCTATTGTACCAGACATATCAAGATACAAATGTGCTTGACTGCGTACTATTATCTTACAGCTGAGTCTAATGACACTTCATATCTCATTTTGCCGCAAGATTTTAAGCAAGCATATGCTAAATGGTTTAATACAAGTTCAGGTGGTGACAAATAGCCCCCTTTTGCCAAAGACATTTCCAGCAAGCTGTTGGTCATATAAAATGTTACTGTCTTTGTTACTTCAGTCTGCAAAGGCACAGGAGAATGAGTGGACTTGTCATCTACAGCTGGAATCCATACCATGGATTGCTCACTTTACCGTACAATTCTTTTTTAAAACAATGAGGTAAAATTGATTAGGTTTATTTCATGTTTTTCAGACGATAGCTAAGTGCTGTTTGTTTGCAACATAAAAATCCAAATAAAATCTCTTAAATCTTACTACTTCCATGGGACCAGCATTATTCAGTGGCTACCCTGATAATTTGAGCCAAAGCTATTGCCATGTGCTGCAAGGAGTGATTTGTATTGGAAATGCGATGTTTTCTAGTTTCGTAAAGTGATGTAAACCTGTACAAATGCATATTGTCAGATGTTGCCTTTGTAGACACAATATTAGTCATTGTTCTGAAGAGAATGACAGAATTAAAATTAACAGGCTGAATTTGTGGCCATTGAAGTTGATGCCATGCCATTGCCTTAATACCCACTTTCCAATCATTACATACTGTTTCTCTTTAATTCACAAGGCAAAACAGTGAAATATTAATTCTAGACAAGAAGATGGTTTTAATGTCCCCTTAGAACTGCAGAATGTCCTCACACAGTCAGAATATAGGCTCACCAGGATGCTCATCTATAGTTACCAGTCAGCTGTTTCTCAGTAAGTCAGTTACCTTTGCTGTTTGAGTTAGTCTGATTTCTCCTGGTTTTACCTTTCAGCAATCCAGGAAGAGATGTTCTGCTTTCTCAGAGACCATTAGCCTATTAAAGCAGTGGTCTGGCTAATGTACTGGGCAGAATCACAGCCATATATTAATTATGCAGTTCTTTTTAACATACAATTGCTATAAACCCCCTTTCATTTCAGGTTTCTTATTAGCTGAGTATAACATTGACATCACGGTTACCTAAACTCTGGCCCTTTCCCTTCTCTGTTTCTCCACTGGGTTGCAGATGTTAAATAAATTTTACTGGAAAGACGACAGGCATACAGACATTTAATGCACAATACCAAGCAGAGTGGAAATGCAGGGAAGCTGTCGGAAAAGCTGCATCACATTTGAGCTACCAGCAATGAAAAGGAGCAAAATTGTAATGTCTGTGTGGATATACTTTAAAAAGGAAGGACATATCCAAACACAACTGGAGCAAATTCAAGAAGCTCTGACTGATAAGAATTTGAGCATGTGTAACGTTATTTTTATGATAAACATTCTGGCCAAAGAAGCACTTGGCAGTTCTCCTCTGAGGCTGTTCTTTAATGTTGTTGTTGGCCTCGGTTTCATTAGCTTGAAAAGTGTCGGTGGTTTTGTAAAAAATCATTACCCGTAAATTACTCTTGTATCATAGTTGTCACAGTGATAAATGAAGAGAGATTAATTAAATGTATATTCAAATGAACTCCATGTACTTTAAAGGTATTTTACAGGCTGGGATTTCACTGAGCCTTGGGAGTGGTGTCATGGTGAAAGGAAACTTTTGTCTGGAAACTTCTGAAGTTTAACTGTCTGGAAATACACAGGAGAAGGCACTGGAGGATTATGGTTTTAAACACAGCATCTGGGTGCCTCTCTGTGGGCTGCAGTATTATTGCACTGCTGAGGACTCTGACAAGGTACCTGCAGAATTTCATTACCTATGATTATTGGTATCTGTCTGATGTTTATACACCTTGCAAAAATATGCCATTTTGAAATTACGCTTTTGCTGCTTCAGTATCTTTGCCGGCTTATTATAAACTATCCACCTGATATTCCAGTGCAGCATAGTACTTTGATAAATTACAAGGCAGATTAATGTTATGAGTCATTTTTTATCCACATTTGAGGCAAAACACATCCAAAAAAGTGGAAATATTACCACATGAGGAAACGGAAGAAGAGACTAGAGAAGCTGGAACAGTTATAAGCAGATATAAGGGGAGTAATCTTCCATTCAGAAAAAAAGAAAAAACAAACCAAACACCAGAATCTTCGTGCTACTCATACAAGTACGAGGGAATTAGGAAGTCTGAAAAGGTCTAGCTAATGAGTCCATGCTTCTAAATACTTCTGGTCCAACTCATCTGCTCTAGCCAGGCCACCTAGTTGCCCAGAACCATGTCCAGACAAGATCTGACTGTCTCGAAGGAGGGAAACTCTAGAACCTCTCTAGGCGATTTGTGCCAGTCCTCTGTCATCCTCACATTAAAGGTCTTCCTGGTATTTGAATGGAGTCTCCTGTGGTTCCATTTGTGCCCACTGCCTCCTGTTCTGTCACTGGGTGCTACTGGCTCCATGTTATTTGTACCCTCCATCAGGTATTTATATGCACTGCTAAGACCCCCTCCTTCTTTTCTCTAGCCTGAAAAACCTCAACTCACTCAGCCTCTCCTCGTATGTCAAGTGGTCCAAGTTCTTAATCATCTTCATGGCCCTTCACTGGACTTGCTCCAGCATGCTGGTGTTTCTTCTGTAATGGAGAGCTCTGAACTGGACCCAGTACTTCAGATGTGTTTCACCAGGGCTGAGCACAGGGAAGAATCATCTGCCTTGACCTGCTAATGCAGCCCAGAAGGGCACTGGTCTTCTTTGCTGTAAAGGTGCATTACTCTCTCACAGTCAACTTGGTGTCCATCAGGACCCCTGGGAATCTTTTCTGTAAATCTGCCTTCCAGATGGTAGACTACCTGTGCTGGCATGTGGACCTGTTCCTCCCCAAGTGCAAGGCTCAGATTTCACAGTATTTGTTGGTTAATTTCTCTGAAATTTTGAGGTTCCTGTGAGTGGCAGCACAAAATTCTAGTGATCAGTCACTCATTTTAATTTTGTATTGTCTTCAAACTTGCTGAGACTACACCCCAGGTCATTAATGAATATATTGAACAGTATTGGTTCTGGTATCAACACCTGGGGTATTCCACTAGTGATTGACCTCTGGCTGAATGTCATGTTGCTCATCCAGCAGTTCAGCCAGTTCAATCCATATTACTGTCCATTTATCTAGGCCATATTTTATGAGTTTATCTATGAGGATGTTATGAGACAGTGTTGAAAGCCCTACTAAAATCAAGATAAGCAACGCCCTTGTTCTTCCTTCCTCCATTGGCTTAGTCATTTCCTTGTAGAAGGCTATCAGGTTGGTGAGGTATAATTTCCCTCCAGTAACTTCATACTGACTACTCCCTCTTCTTCATATATTTGGACTTGTTTGTTCCAGAAGGACTTGCTCCATCATGTTCCTGGAAGCAAGATGAGATTGACTAGCTTTTTGTTCCCCAGATCCTTCTTGCTTGTTTTGAAGACAGCAGTGATATTTGCCCTCTTGCAGTCTCCTGATAACCATGACCTTTCAGTTATTATTGAGAATAGCCTCTCCACATTATCAGCCAGCTACCTCAGCAATTGTGAATGCATACTGTTGGGTCCATGTGTCTGTCCACTTTGTTTAAGTGTTTCTTAGGTTGATCCTCCTCTACAGAGGGTAAGTCTATTTATTTGCCCAATTAAGACTGATGATTCATTGAGCTCTTTCAGAAATAGAAAAAATAGACTGACTCGAAGAACAGAAATCACAACAGAATACACATACAAGGAAAGAATCATCTCACTTATGTTACCATAGAACCAAAATTTAGAGTGAAGTGCACTATTTAACATTAAAGTGTATGATAATTATAGGAACTGGCCTCACTTTTAGTGTGTTCCTGTCTAGTCTGAGGTGTATTGACCACCTGTAGAAAAAGTTCCGTTGCTTTGTTCCAAATAGAACATCACCCTATAAGTTAAAAAAAAAAAAATCTTTTATCTCAAGTATGTGCTTTGGGAGGTGGGGAAAAGAGGTTGTGGGATAATCACAAGTACCATCTCTGTCACCACAAAGCAATTCCTTGTGACAGTGGTGAAGTCTGGAGCTGATTTTTCAAGGAATATATTTTTTTTTTAATTTTTATTAAGTGTTCTGATAAAATAGAGGATCTGTAGCACTGTTATTATTTAAGAATATATTCCAAAGCATTAAATGAAAACCAACAGCAGTGGTTCTTAGCCCCTCTTCTGTTGAATATCTGTCATGGGATGGATCACTTCACCCTGACTCACAGCTCTGGTTGTGCCAACACTGTCAGCCACGGTTGGGTCACTTCAGAGTATTTCAGTATGTTTCATTCAAGTCTGAGAGGAAAACAGACATCACAACATTTGAATTTCTCATGAGACAGGTCACTAACATTTTTTCAGGGGTTGTCCTTTCCTCCATTCTACAAGTCTACCATCTTTGTAACTTGTCATTACCTATCAATTAGTATTTCCTCTTCATGATGACTTCTTTTCTCATTTTCTCACAAAGATCATATCATGGAGGCAAGTTGGAAATTTCATAAGACATCAATTATAATCTGAATATCAAGACAACAAAAAAGTTAAATATTTTAGTAACAATTGAAGGAATCTGTGCTTCACAGGAAAACTCTAAAAATAGACAGTAAATGTTGCATGCTGGGACATCCTAAAACCTCACTTATGTCCATAGTTTGGGTCCTGAACAGCATGCATGGGAAACAGTTTCCTTCCCTTTTTTATTAAATGCTTGGTTAGTGTGCAATATATGGAAGTAGTTGCAGAAACAAACATCAATCTAAGACTGACTGCCTCAGATGAGTGCTGGCACAGTATGTTTGCTGCTCTATTTCCATTTCTCCCTTATTGTGTTTATTAAAAAATTCTTTTCTCTTAAGTCAGTATTATGAGACTACAGAATCACTTTTCTCTTCTTTGACTCTCTTTTCTCACTACATTCTCAATTTTTATTCTGCCATATGATGTATTTTCAGTTGGAGAAGTGCAGATACTCACAATACGTATTCTAGACTTAAAACCCTAGAAAGAGAATTTGCCAGTTCCACTAGGTAGAGAGGTACTTGGTGTAGTGGGCTGCTAAAAACATTCTCTGGAGCCTGCTTGCAATAAACAAGAGTGAGTGCAAAAGACATCTGGAGATTTGGGCCAGCAAAACTATACCACAACATTATAATGGTGTTCTCTGGATATTGAAAGAAACCCATCCAAAAACTGCTCCATTCTTACATGCCCAGTTCCAAACTTCTCTTTGTCCTGTGTATGAATTCGCTTTATCACTGCTCCTGGCACCGTACAGACATGCTGTACTGTCTCTTTCAGCTGGCTAGTCCTTGACCTTGCTTTGACCCTCCTTCTGTTAGACCAGCTCCACTGCCTGCTTCCTTTCTGCCAGTTAACTTTCTCAAGCAGCAACAGAAATTCTTGCCAGCCCCCATGCAGGTCTTTAATCACAATGTTAACTTTTGACTTGGTTGTCAAATTAGACGCTGCTGCAACAATAGCAGCAAGAATAGCTTATTTTTAATGAAAACGATATTTACGTGGACAATGCTGGTTTTTCCTATAGTTCATGGTTGAGAGTGTAAATCTAATTTTCAAGTTTTCAATGTGTTGAGTAAAATGATTCAGAACTTTGTTTATCCTTTATTCCACTGAAACAGATACAACTGAAAGAACAAGAGTTCAAAGTCAACAAGTTCCTCTTGCAGAAATCTCCATCAGCACAGCTGTGTGCTTAGCTTTATAGAGAGCATCGTAAATGAAATTAGATAAAGAAGTCCATCATAAATCAGATTCTCAAAAAGTCCTGTACACAATGTCTGTGAGATATAATATCTCAAGAGCAAACGGTATGTTTGCCTTCAGTAGAGAATAAACCCTTGATCACAATCATCACTGTAGTATCTCTGAAACACCTTTTAAAAATAAAGAGGAACTATTATTTGGAAGTTAATTCATCCATAGTGGATATGGTAAATTTTGAACATATATAAGGAAATTAGTTCTTAGGCAGGTTGCTGAATCTATGCTCATCTTTAGTTTTCCTTTTATAAAATGGGGATAACATCTTCTGCTCTACCAGGAGTGCCAATGTTCTATATTAATAAAATGAAGAATAAAAATTCAAGTAAAATTTAGTTGTACAACCTTAATTCTGCCTTTACATAGTCTGACAGTATTTTAGCGCTTGTTCACCACCCTTTTTTTAGGAAATGTTATATACCACACAATTTTTAATTGCATCTGGATTCTCAGGTAGAACTTAAAAATCAATTGGGTTTTTTGGCTTAATGTAGGTGTTGCCTCATAGAAATGTTACACACAGACTCTCAGGCAGGGAACTCCACTCAGCCTAAAGTAACATATTCAAATACTTTACTCAGGGATCCAGACCTCTTAATTTACTACCTCTCTCCCTCTTCACGAGAAGATCCAATTCAATTGGCTTCTGGCAGCTCAGGAAACCATGTGGAAATCACAGAATCGTAGAACTGTCTGGGTTGGAACAGACTTTTGAGATCATCTAGTCCATCAACCAAACTTTGATAAAAAAGAAGAAAAACAGTGACCCATCACTAAAGAACATCACTGAGCACTATGTCAACATGTCTTTTAAATACCTCCAGTGATCGTGCCTCAACCACTTCCCTGGGCAGCCCATTCCAATGCTTAATAACACTTCCTGTGTAAATTTTTTTCCTGATATCCAATCCAAACCTCCCCTGGTGCAACTTGAAGCCATTTCCCCTTTGTCTTATTGCCTGTGACTTGGGAGAAGAGACCAACCCCCACCTCTCTACAACCTCTTTTCAGGTAGTTGTAGAGAGTGATAAAGTCTCACTTCAGCGTCCTCTTCTCCAGGCTGAACCACCCCAGCAACTCCCTCAGCCTCTCCTCATAAGGCTTACTCTCCAGACTTCTCACCCGCTTTTTTGCCCTTCTCTGGACCCTCTCCAACACCTCAAAGTCTTTTTTTGTGGTAAGGGGCCCAAAATTGGACACAGTACTCGAGATGAGCCTCACCAGTGCCAAGTAGAGGGGGACAATCACCTCCTGAGTCCTACTTGCCATGCTGTTCTTGATACAGGCCAGGATGCTGTTGGCCTTCTTGGCCACCTGGATACACTGCTGGCTCATGTTCAACCAGCTGTCGACCAGCACCCCCAGGTACTTTTCTGCCAGGCATCTGTCTGACATCTCCATCCCCTTGGGAGAAAACATAGCTAACACTTACTGAGAGCGCATTTAATGGTATGGAGTGTGCTAATGTTGCATTGTCTTTACATAATTGTTTAGAAGCCAAATCACTCACCCAGGAGGTGAAACCGTTCTACATATCTAGAGGGACTAAGCTCAGGCTGCAAAAGGAAGATCTAGCCATGGCTTATCCTGATGATAGTACTCTCCCTACACATGCTGAGGGAGATGCAAGGTTTCAAACACACCTTCCAGTAATCTGTATTTTTTATTAGAGCTTTGCTTAGGTTTATTAAAATCATTCCCCTGGGCAGGGACCAGAAGCTTCTCCTTCCTGGCTGTTGTCAGACATTTTGCACTCTCCCTGAGTGTTGCACTCCTGACTGCCCACTAGCTGACCTTCAGCTGGAGGGAGGAAAGTATTTTTACTCAGGCCACTCCATAATGCTTAGAGCACTCCTCTGGGATGGGGATATAAAGGGTCACTTCCTCGGGCTTCTAAGGTTTGAAGAAGACTTAGATGACTCGGTGCATATGTGAGAGCTGAGTAAAGCTGCCACTTCATCAGCTGAAGGTAATTGTAGCCTTGACTCTGTCTGTCTCTTTGGATATCTCCAGGGAACTTAAGCAGAACAGAAGCAGCTGTCTCTCTAACCAGGATTGCACTAGAGCTCCCATCTCCACAGAGCAGACAATTCATGGGTGACTGGGGTTACATGAACTGAGGTTGCTGAGGTTGCAGGAAGCTTTAAGCAACCTAAAGAGCAGAGAGACCTATACGATTAGGCAAAGTGAGATTGCTGTCTTGCAACACTCTCAATCTAGCCCTAATTTGAGAAGATTCTTCTGCAAATATTTTGTGAAGCAACAGTGCAATTAGAATGTTATTTATTGTGTCTTTTTCAAAGGCAGCTCTCTCTGATCACTAACATGACAACTAATTTGACTGTTCGCTCTCCTACTGTACACAAGTGAAATAATAATAATGATAACAACAATAACAATAATAATAGTAGAATAAATCTGCTCTCATATATATTATCACCATTGAATCAGCTGAAGGTGCAGTAGGGAATCAGACTCAGCTCATATGAAAACTGGACACAAACTCTAGTTTGAGAACCTGCAAAAAGGTTGGGTTTGTGCTTTGTTACATTTCTTTTTTCTCTTCAGTTTCTTTATTATTTTTTTTAATGTGCTAACACTAACAAATTCCCAAATGCTTGAAACTTAATCATCATCAGTAGCCAAGCAGAAGACTGAAGGACAATTTTAACAGGGCTGTTTATCTGTTTGGATAGGATTCATTTCCTCAGCCCTTATTTGACACAAAAACAGATGTACCTCTGTCATTCCTCTGACCTCTGAGGCAAGATGAACAGCCACGCTGATACATTTATTGATCAGAGAAAGAAGCCCTCCATGGGAAATAAGCTATAGAAGCCTCGCTGTGAAATTGAAGATTTAACATCTGTCCCATGCAGATGGTAATTAATCTTGAATCTGTAATGCCCACAATTGGTTGGTTGACAACATTACTTTCTTAATCTGGGAGCATGGATAAACAAATGTATTGGATTGCTCTGTGGGTAACATTTTATGAATGTGTTATAATTGCATATGCAGCCCATAAATCAGATAGATTTCTCATCTACATTGCTAATTGTGTTTATTATTGGAAATGCTTTTCATGTTGCTCAGTATTCATGAACTGGTTGATTTCCCACTGTTGAAATCCCACACCCATGTAGGAATTGAAGTTTTTGCTGCTGCAAATATTTTAAGAAATATTGTCCCAATTCCAATTATCTGGTAGCTAGATGCATGCCTATAAAGGTAACTTGAGTATTAATATTTTATTTTATTTTATTTTATTGGATCTGTTATTATTAAATTAATTGTATTATCTCAATAAAGGGTTATAAGATATTAGCAGCTGTTTTTATATCCCTTTCTGCCCTGCTACAGCTTTACTCTTTGTACCTTTCCACTGCTACTTTCCACTCTGAAACTGAGTTCCTTCACCATATCTTCTTCTAAGGATATATTCAGTGTATCACTGTAGACATATCCCACCTTCTTGGCAGGCCTCTAGCACTTCCAAATCTTAATTTCTCAGTTATTCCCTTACATGTATTTTACTGTAACTAGAACAGCTACTAGGTTACAAAATGTTGAAGCTGCTGAAATTAAGCTGGCAGTCTGCAGTAAAATGAGATCTTCCAGGATCAGGAATGTTTGCAGTAATTTAATCTGAGATCCCCAAAATTAACTGGAATTTTGAAAATATTACTTGTACCTGGTTAAAATCAGCGGTTTCAAGTTGTTACTATGTTATATGAATTACATGCTAATTGCTGCATGTAATAATTCATGTGTGTATTTAGAAACCACACCATGGCAAATTGGTGGCATCTTCAATAATGTATGTCAGTAGCTTGGGGGAACCAGATAGCTTGTGCAGATAAACTCTTAGAGTCATGATAGCATATCATGGTATTTGCTTGACATTGGGGTGTAAGGGGAAGAACAGAAGGAGCTTTCCCTTCTTCATTTGAGTAAGAAATGGTTTTTCTCCCAATGTTTTCTTCTCTGTATTGGCATTGGGAGGGTTTTAACTCATAATTCTCAACAAAGAAATCAAAACACAGTCCAACAACAAAAATTAATTTCATCTTGGCCTCTGAACAGACACCAGCAGATGTCTGAAGCTTTTGATTTTCTGTCCTAAGTTGAAACTCTTTGAAGTCACTGGAAAGACTGCCATTTACTTTAATGGGCTCTGAACCAAGCTTTTAGTCACTTACCAATTAGGGGCTGATTTAAAACTGGCCGCTTATTAATAGAAGAGTTTGCACTCATTACATTACTTTGAATGAAGCTGTTCTGTGAAATGTTTGCTCCAAGTTTTCTTGAGGGAAAATGTAGATTCCAGAAGCTGGTGTTAAATCTGGTCTGACACAGAATTTGCTGTGCCTCCACATTTATATTATTCTGACTTTAAAGGATAAGTTATTGATAGAAATTAGGAGCTGATGGCTTTTGTTGTGAGCATTTCCAAGCATAAAGACTATACTTAGATGGTTTTGAAACATTCTGATTTGAGATTCTAATAGACTAGGACTTTTAAAATTTATGTTGCAGCTGTAGCAATCATCATTAAGCTCATCTGTAAGTTCTCTAGACTACACTATTTTTTTTGTAGAGTAGACAGAACATCAGCATGAATTCTGAAATTAAAACGAACCCATTATGCAATGTTGTCTAGTGTTGTATTTCAACTGATGGAGAGCTACAGGGTTTGTGGAAACAGGTCATGTCATAATTCTAATAACACAAAATCAGAGAATCAAAAATTCTAACAAGCAAAAACAGAGAAGAAGAAAAACCGACTTCAGCTAGTAAATCACTGTAGCAGCAAAATATATCACCAGATTTGTAGTATTATTCTTCACCAAGGAAGAAGAAATTCCTCAGTAGAAATTTTGGTTCTATTATTTTCATAACAAAACTATTCCCAACAGTTGTTTTTGACTACTCTTTATGCCCTATTGTTAAAATTTATTGTATGAGAACCAAAGTGTTTTTCTTTCCCCAGATTACCTGAATATTTTTGTTGAAAATAGTTGTACACTTAAATTTAAGAATAAGCAGCAAACAAAATTCCTTCATTTTACATAGTAGTCCATGGAATTCATGAAGTCCATCAGACTTCATTTTTTAAATTTACTGTCTGTGAGCACTTCTGCCAGTAACCCTCTATAACAAAAATTTCTGCAGAGGGTAAGCATGAAAAGATGTGTTAGTATGACCAAAATTATTTTTTTCTAGTAATAGAATGAATACTGATAAAACAGATATAGTAGATGTATCAATCTGCATAAAGTAAAACACCTGGAACTGCTAATTTAGAGGATGAATATTCAAATTCCAGTGAAGAAGCTGATGTGTAGCTACTCTGCAGTAGTTGTTCACGCATAAGACTTTAGCTTGTAGTAAATTCGGTGGCTTACATTGTAATGAATGTTAAATCTCTTTTGCAAAGCTTAAGATTTACTCTGGACAATTTTCTATGGAAAGTGTAGCATCTTGTAAATCTGAAGCATCATTTCCTTGTGGCAATTTGGTTTTGAGTCCATATCATCATAATCATTATGCACCTACAAAAAAATACTGGAATTTATAATTTTCATGCTTGATCATGAGAATAGAATCATCATCAAATATACAGAATATTACATTCATTATTTCACTATTTCAACCCCAACTAACTTGTTCCCTTATTTTTACCTTATTGGTATCTGCTGCTTATTTGCTTATCACAGCAAATTTAGAAGCAAGGTCCTTAGGGTAGGAACCTGTCTTTTTTTGTTTGTCTATAAAGTGCCATGAAGCCACAGGAATAATATGTTGTCTTTCATGGCAGCTGACCTATGATATGTCAGATGAAGGATAAAATCCTCCATAATATGCCAATGTCTGAGATTTTAGACCTGAGAATTACTGTTTCAGAGGTTATTCAACTCCATGAGCAAACTGAATTAACACACGCAAACAAGCAGAGAATTTGAACAATCTTGAACTTCTTCATCTCTGCCCATATACAAACTATGATGTCAGCTCTGCAGACTGATGACATTTTTCTTTATGTGCAGAACAATACAAGGCCCTCCAATAAATATGTCTTAGAAATGTTTATTTATATGATATAATCTGGATATTCTGAATGCAGAGAGACCTGGGCTATATTAGTTAGACAGACATTAGCTTTCTTTTCTCTGGCCAGAGGCATACAATCTAAGCACTGCAGAAGAATCCAGGATGGCTTCCAGATACTAGAGGGAAGGATCAGTGTGACTGAGAAAAGAATGTTTTAGAGGATTAATTAAAGGATGGAGAAAGTCATGCTCCTTTGCCTTGTGGCTCTTTGGATCATGTTTTCCAGCTTTAAAAAGCTAAAAAGTGCTGAGCTGCAGCTAGCTTGACATAATCGTTGGGGTGTAGACACTGGATTCGAATCCAGACTTACCCACCAGGAACACAGTTCATAATGTAGAACATGCTGAGCTCTGGAGCACCCTTTAACAGCATTTTAGCATTAATCCTGGCAGTCCTTCCAGAGTAAAGAAAAATAGAAACAATAATCGATTTCACTAACAGTTTTGAAGCTAATCCTAACATTTGCACAACACGGATCCTTTAAGAAAAAATTATGTCAGAGTGAAGTACAGTAGTGTGGATATTCATGGCAAGGAGACATGGGAATAGTGGTGTTCAGCCCTGTTCCTGGAGCCCAGCATTTCATCTAGCAGCACTAAAAACATGGTTATTATCTACCATAACAGGGTGACACCTGTGGAAACTACAAAAAGTGGATTTTAGTTCTGAAATTTTGAAGATGGGCATGAGGAACTACTGCCATCTGTCTTTTTCAAATACAAGGAAATCTAGCATTTCTCTCCTCCGGAAATTTCTGCATTATAAAGAAAGCAGCAATACTCAAAGCCTCAGAACACGTATTTCTTCCTGCAAATAGAGTGAAAATAGTTGTAATATCTAAAATGTAAGTGCCACAGGCAAGACCCTTGTTGAGCTTAAGTGGGCACTATGCCAATGAGTTGAGCAGAGGTTTTCAGTTTACAACAGTACAGCTTAGAACCGACAAGTTACTGTAAATACTTTTTATTTCACCTATTACAGGAATAAGCAGTCACATACAGTTTTCTATTTGTTCTGATTTTTTCTTTCTAAATCTGCATTGTGCATGTGTACAGTAACAGAAGTATGTAAAGTAATATGATTTATTCCAGAGAACTGATTTTCCTCTTTCCTTCAATCTTGGTTTCATTATCTCATTGAGACTAGATTCTTCCAAACATTTACTTCAACCAATAAAGATCTGTCTGCAGTGTTTTTGCTACCAGAATCCTCTTAGCAACCATTTTACAGTTTTATGTAAAACCCACACCCTCCTTCTCAGTGGTCCTTTATGTAGATGGTTTCTTCAGTGACGCATAGGAAAACTGAGGTACAAGCCAGCAGCAATAGGGTCTAGAAGAGGACTTAGTACTTCATGAGTTGTGAAAATAGGAATATGGTGACATTATCCTAAGTGTTTAACTAGCATGTACATTTTATTTCAGGTACGAACGACATTCTAATTTTATCATCTATATAGACAAGTAAGTGCCTGTGAAAGTGAAAGTTCTTGTTTGTCTAAGTGGAGCAGATTTTAAGTAGCCTTTATTGAGCTTTGTCTTTCTAGTCTTTTTTTTTTTTTTTTCCATCCAAGTACTCTTCATCCAATGTCATGGTTATTTCAATACATTAAACCAGTGCGTATTGGAATTTACATTTATTGCCTGTATGTTGTGGTTTTTTTGTTTTATTTTTTTTGCTTGGTTACTTGCTTGTATGTATATGTTTTGGTTTATAATCCTTAAGGAAAAAAATGCTTATGATTATAAAGCTCTGGTCTTGTATTACACTATTATTACTGCAACATATTGTTTCATATTATTCTTCCAAGATGAATCATGCATGTTGATTAATGAAAACAAGACTTTGTTGATGTTATTTAATCTTTAAGTGGATGTTGATGAGAACAGACAAAAAACACTTTGAAAAGTCTTGTAAAGAGCTGTATTTATGCAGTTTTCCATTGTGTTCCTCTCATTCTGTGTTCAAGCAATAATACTTCATACAGCAACCCTCATTAAATACTGCTATAGAAAGGGGGAGACAGGTTATGATGAGTAATGGAACGGTGTCACTAAAGCCTTTCATAACTAACCACACTTTCGTAACACAATTACTCTTTCTTGCAGAAAGTTGTAAACCAGGGAGACCAATTTTCTACTTACTCTCTCTTCCTCCCACACCAAAACTCCTGGTTTTCTCCTGCTTCCAGAGTTGAAAGAATCTCACTGACCTCCATGTGCCAAACTGTGTATTTCATATTTCTGAAGTGCCCAGAAACAGAACACTCTTCTGTAAACAAATACGGAGCAACTTGCATGAAACCACTGCCCTCCTCAGAAGGAGAGCAGATGTGCTGTAATGTGCACGCTTCAAGTGCATCTTCCTGCACATTCTCAATATTTCAGATGCTGATTGTCAAATGAGGCACCCAAGGCAATAAGCTCAAACATAAATCATCGTTATAATGTTTTGCATATTGAAACTCTTAGGGAAGATCTGATGGGCGTAAGTGCTATCCTCTAAATGGCTTGAATTAAAACGTGTGTCAATACAAATAATAATACTGAATCATAAATCTTCAACATATTTGTAAGGGCTATATAACAATGCTCACAGTCATGGCAATTCCACCTTAGTCAATAAAAAAAGTTATTAAAATGAAATCTGAACCTAGCCAGTGCATGGCCTATAATTCAGGAAATAAATGTGCAGGATGCATGAAGCTATTCATGGCAAAGCACTGCATGAGGGTTGACCAGAAGCAATAGAAATGCTTGCTGGAAGCCATTCCACATGATAGAAGGTTCTATGACATGACAGACTGACATTACCAATATATCAGGAGCTTGGTGGATGTAAAAGCCTAGCAAGAAGTGCTAGGCTGTCCATTCGTGAAGTGTTTTGGTGTTTCAGGCAATGTGAGTAAAACAAAAAAGCCTCACTTTTTTGCATTAACAAGCAATTCACTGCTGAAGAATTCCATGTTGTTCTTTACTGCGCACTTAAAAGGAAAAAAAGAACCAAAAAAAAGAAATCTATCAAAAGAGTTTACAAGCATTGATCAGACTGTAGCCACTTTAAAGGTACAGTCTGTATATAGAAAATTTCTAGAGGTGTCCAGGTCATTGTTTATTTTGTCCACTTTCTTAAGACAAGGAATTTTTTTTGTGAAGTGTCTGATGAATACAACTGGCTTTATAAGCAAAGAAAAATTCTCTTTTATCTTTATAAAGAAAGAAGTGCAGTTGGAAGACTGGATAAATCAAGAAAGAGAAGGTGATTTGAATTGATCCCAGCACAGAGACTGGGAATTATTATTACATGGTAGCTATTTAGGAGTTTGCAAAAAGAAGAATATTCAAAGTTTATTTGGGTGCAATTATTTGAGAGATATATATAAAATCATAGAAACATAGAATCATTTAAGTTGGAAAAGACCATGAAAATATCATCAAGTCCAACCATTAACAATACTGCTAAGACCATCACTAAACTGTCTCTCAGCACAACATCTACACATCTTTGAAATAACATCAGGTATGGGGACTCACTTTCCTGGGCAGCCTGTTCTAATGCCTGAAAACCCCTATTTTTTTCCCTAATATCCAATCTAAACATCCCCTGGTGAAACTTGAGGTCATTTCCTCTTGTTCTGTCACTTGTTACTTAGGAAAAGAGACTGACATCCAGATTCCTACAACCTCCTTTCAGGTATCTGTAAGAGAGCAATAAGGTCTCGCTTCAGACTCCTTGTCTAATGTCTAAATAACCCTAGTTCCCTCATCTGCTCCTCATAGGATTTGTGCTCTAGATCATTCACCAACTTCATTGTCTTTCTCTAGACATGCTCCAGTACCTCAATGTCTTTCTTCTAGTGTGGAATCCAAAACTGCACACAGTATTTGAGGTGGGACCACACCAGTGCCGATTATGGGGATCACTTTCTTTATGGTGCTGGACAAACTTTTTATGACACAGGCCAGGATGCTATTGGCCTTCCTGGCCACTTGGACATGCTGCTGGCTCATGTTCAGCTGACAGTAAACCAGCACCCCCAGGTTCTTTTCTGCTGAGCAGCTCTTCAGCCACTTTTCCCCAAGCCTGTAGCTCTGCATGGCGTTGTTGTGACCCAAGTGCAGGACCCAGCACTTGACCTTGTTGAACCTTATACCATTGGCCTTGGCCCATTGATCCAGCCCGTCCAGATCCCTGTGCAGAAACTTCCTACTTTCAAGCAGATCAACACTCCCACCCAACTCGATGTCATCTGCCATGTGTTTGTTTACATGCAAATTTTAAGTTTCTAGGTGAAATTCTGTGATCTAAGTGTGATCAGATTTGAAGCATATTGTAGGTTAACTAAGCATGCCCAATGCATGGACATCATATTTTATAACATCACTTTCATGATATTCCAAGCCAGTGAAACTCAGGCACTTTTAGAAGAAAAAAACCCAATACTGACAGACTGTGGGAAAACCACTTGAACATGCTGCTAGAGCCAGAATATTGCAGAATTTAGGACTGAAGCTGACACTGCACCAGAAATACTTGCCCACAGGCAGGGTAATTAAATTTTATAATTTCTACAGTCTGTACATGTCTAATAACTTTAATTTAAAGAAGATAAATAACCAGAGAAGAAACTCAGTACTGTAAGAAGCTGTAAGAAATTTAGAGTACTATAAGAACCTGTTTTGGAAGTAAGAAAAATGTCCCCTCCTTTTAGATATTCCATCACAGTTCAGACAATAAATGTCTTAGCTCAGTACTTTCTACTAGAACATAAAAAGTCTAAAAATTAAAATGTAAGGATTTACTCTACAGCCCCTCAAAATCGGCAAAATGTTTCTTTTTAATTGTAAAGTCTTTGGGTGAGGAGAGCAGATTTCATAGGGGATGAAGAACTTAAATATTTTTCTTTCTTCTTCTGTCTGTTTTGACAAATGTGAATGAAACCAGTTGTTGTCCATTTCTGTCAGTATAGCATACACAATAAAAGGGTAGACTTCTCACATAGAGTAAGACCCTTCTTCATATTTTTGGTGTATATGCGGACGATATTGTTTTTTATTTATGTGGATATCTTCTTAAAACTGGAATTGGTAGAACAGAAAAATCTGACGTGATTTTGTATTCCTAAAAGGCAAAAATACACCCTCAAGGAAAAGTTCAAGAAAAGTTTAGATGTAAAAATTAAAATTATTCCATTTCAGACAAGTACTAGTGAAGGAAAATACACAGCTGGTACCAAAACCCAGAGGTTATGGACAAAATTAAATGTCCTGGGTGGACCTGAAATAACAAAATGACTATGCCAAATCTAAAAGCAGATCTGGCACGTGGATTATATCAGGGATAAAGGGGGGTTGACAGAGAAGGCTGACAATTTAGTGACTGCTGGTCACTAGAATACTCTTTGAGTTTATTTGAATGTAATGTGGCACACAGCTAGATATGACCTACCTGGCTTTAGTGACTGCAGTGGCTTCCTGCTAAGCAAAACTCTATGAAGTAGCAAAGATGAAATAAGGCAATTTTTTGGATCCTAATCAGAACACAGCATGAAGATCAGAGAACTGGCATCTGAGTTCTTTGCCCTGAATAATCTGATTCCGTCCTTTTTCTTGGTATTCCTAATTCAAAATATACCTCTGCCATAAGTTTTCGTGGTTCTTTAGTCAACGGTGCACTGTCCAGATCATGACAATGTATTCTCTCTACTGCAGTATACTTCAAGGATCCAATTGTTTGATTTCATTTTCTTTTGAAAGCAATTAGAATTAATATTTTCTGGTCCCTTACCAATATAGTGTATGATATGAATTAAGAAATTAATATTTTTGAATAGAAAACAATTTGAATTCCAATTGTTCTGTGCATCTGACCAAACAAAATATTTTGAAGATGCATGACTCCCCAGTCATTAAAAAAACATAAAGTATTTAAGGACAAACATTTTTTTTCAGATTCAGCTTTTCTCTCTCTTTCTTTCTTTTTTTTTTTTCTCTTTTTTTT
>VXBJ01000251.1:26302-51074 GCA_013400055.1 Nycticryphes semicollaris
TTTTTGTTTTTTTCTAATATATATATGCATTTCTTTGACTTTAGGATAGTCTTCAGTGTTGACCTGATCCTGTGTTGTCAGAGCAAGACATTTATGAGAACCCCACCATACAATGTACTTTTTATCAGCCATAAACTTTACCTTTTAACTTTGAAGGAAGCATACTGGCTGATTTTGAACAGCTCATTTTGTGTTCATTCAGCCAAAAGTAATTTTACAACATGCAGTGATGAGACGATTAAGTCATTTGTCCTAGTTAGTGTGTGCTGCACAACATTCTAGGGGAGAAAAATCCTCGAGAAGCAAAGCAACATGATTTCTTTAGTCAGATTCTTTCCTGCTTTTATCAGAGAATCCAAACGTGTCACAGAATTATTCCTCCTCCTTCAGACTTTTAGATCCACATGGGATTTTTATGTGGATGAATTGCATAGTGAAACTGCTGGATATGTATGTAAGTGCAAGTCTAATATTTTTCCTAAATACTCCTGTCACCACTGGTCAATATAAATAATATGGGTATAAATATGTTATATATGATATATAAATATATAAAAATATTGTTATATATATTTATTTATAGATTTATTAAATTTATTTAATAATATGAATATATAAATAGTAGAAAGTACTAGGCACAAAGATATAAACCTGACTGATAAAGCCAAGTTGTATGGATCACGCTTCTACTTAAAATCCGTTTCAATCATGACGGAAGTTAACATCCATGTTGGTCAGGATGGGAGCTATCCCTGTTCACAGAGGGAAATAAGGAGGCAGTTGCGGTGTTAAGGAACAAGCTGCAATGCATCTGGAGAATTTCTCACCCTGTGACTTGCAGTGCAAGCCACTTGCCTCATGAGGCACGCAGTATATCAACCTTTAAATGGTGTAGATATCAAAAGGCCAATTTGGGAACTGAAGGCAACTAAAGAAAAGAACAAAGTGATTTAATCTGTTAAGGCATGGAAGGAGTATGACCCTCCCTTCTGTATTTTCTAAGTTACAAAGCTGTTGTCATGGAGCACTTCAATCATTAAAATAGAACTTAAAAATCTGTGCTGTCCAGGAGAGTGTTAATAGATTATATAATTATAACAATTTTAAAATCCAAGTGTTCCCATAGATTTCAGAAATAATTTTAAGTAGGTTCCACTGAATGCACCTTTCAGCCTTTTTTACTTTATTTCTGCCATGCTATTTTGGGGTTTTATTGGATTTTTTGGTTTTTGGTTTTGGGTTTTTTGAAATAGTTATTATTATCCCGTGATTATTATTATTATAGTTATTATTATCCCATGAATCTGAACATTAGGAAATTTTGTGTGTTATTGTGACACTGTTCTTGCACATTTCCCAGACTCCTTGGTTTGCTGGGAAGTAAGGACCTGAATATGATCAAGTTGACAAGCCTGTAGCTGTTGAAACAACTTAAATACAGATTCAGTGGTGGGAGAAATTGTTGCAGGGCTTCTGTGGAGGTTCACAGGGGAGTCTGTGACGGTCTTAGCACAAGTCAGGGATGCAGTGTATGCTCATGCTATCTTCATCGCGCAAAGGCAAATGCTCTTCAACTCCACTTTGCAAATTGCTTCCCTTGTCTGTCCATATGGCTCATAATCACATGAAGCTTTTGACATCTATCACCCAGGGGTCAGTGAGGCTGATGAGCCATTGTGTACAACAGTGTACAGAATTCTTTCAGCTATATTTTTCTTCCTTTGTAAATTCTAATAAATGAAAAAAAAAACTTATATGGATTTCAAAGTGCTGTGACTCTCTGTTCCTTTTGAAAATTAACTTTTAATAACCCTTAGCCAATAAAATATTGACAGGATGTTGGAGCTGTTTAGTTTCACAAGCATCAGTAAAATATTGTTTTTAATAAACTCTGTATTTAGTGCTAGAAAACCTATAAAAATTATCTGCAGATGTATCTGCCTTCTACAGAATACATTAACATCTATCACGTTGTGTGTACCCATTAAAGTTTTATAGAATGGATAGTGCAAAAAGCTCTTTAAATCATTGCAAGATGTTTTCTGGTTATTTTATGTTGATACACTAAATATAGTTGTGAAGAAAGAGTGGCTGAATATTTAAGGCAAAGTAGCAGATCTGTAAAACACACTTCTTTGAGACAGCAAAAATTATCAGTGGAATCATACATTCCTTAAAATATGTGTAATTATTTGACATATGCGGCAAATGCTGTTAGCTGTACTGCATTAGAGTTCTTAACCTAGTAGCTGCCTGGGTTATCACAGATGTTAATGAAAAAGCTGTAAAACAATGGTAAACAGTCAAAAATTATGAAAAAGACATAGAAAAAATTATTATACTTCAGCCAAGGTGAGTTCTTCATTGCAAGCACTTATCTTTCATACTGATGATTAAACATCACACAATAAAATAGAGGTGAAACAAGTAAGTTCCTGCTAAAAGTGTCCCAGTCCAACCCTACTGGACTGTGAATAATGCCATAGATTTCTGAATGATTCCCTAATTCCGAGTTTCGACTTTATTTGGTTTGGTTTTTACACTCTCCTTTATTTTGTGCAGGGGATAATTTTACATGGGTTGTATAACTTTTAGAGAATCACTTTATCACAAAAAAAGGATTTGGCAATGAAGAAAAAAAAAAAAAAAAAGACTGCCAGCTACAGCATTTCCAGTTCTTTCAATTTTTCCTTAAAATCCATGCACATATTCCTTTCTTACACTCTCATCTATTTTGTATCCTGGCTACGCCACAAAGTTTGCACACTTACAGTGCTACTACATGGGGAAAGGAACTTGAGCTAAATCCTCAAAAGAGATTTAGACTTAGGTGTTCTGGTACACAAGTTTTCTGTACACTTTTGTTTATGAAAAGTTAATGCTGATATGTTGGGTACACCTTACACAAGAATTTGGTACTTAAATAGAGCTTTATAGAAAATGGCCTGTAAGTGACAAGTTCATCACAAAGAAAGCTGAGGAAAAGTATAATACTGAGGAACACTCCCTCAAAATACCTAACTGAAGAGGAGCAAGTTCTTCCATTTTGCAGATTTGCAGATATGGACCCTTTCTGAACTAAGACAATATCAGATCAGTCCTGGATCACAAGAGAAAATAAAACCAGATAAACATGAAAGAATGGAACCACTGGTAATGGTTTTATCTCAGTCAACTGATCAAATTCAAAGACGTGAGAGAGTGAACTTCATGTACTTCTTTCTCTGCAGTAGACAGAGAAAATGAGGCTTTTTACGCCCAATACAACCATTTTTTCACACAACAAAACAGGGCGTTCTATGAATAGAAAGAATGTCACAATTCACATATATGTGTTGTTATTAGGAAGCCTGTTTTCCTTTCCTAGGTTAAAATGGCATTTTGAGCTGTGATCTGTTACCAAGACACAGAAAATACAAATTGGCAGTTCCCAAAACAAGGGAAATCACATACACTCTGCATTCATCAATAACAGGAAAACTTCCCATTGAAGAGTCACTGATACTTGATTTTTACTTTTGTTAGAAACATGTATTAGTTTTTCTAAAGACTTCTTAATGCAGGAGATGGCACATTTTCACAGTCTAAAGATCTTTACTTATGCTTCGTACACTTCTTTGTCCTTGACATAAAAGTTCAAATAACTTATCTAAAAATCTAATATTCAATTACTTCAAAAAAGATTCACTGTTTGCTTCCCCTCTTCAGTACTGGTAGAAAAACATCAGAGGGCAAGCTAGCAGAGAACAGCTTGGAAGTCCAAGCATCGCTTCATCTCTGCCTTCCAAGCTTCCTGACAATTCAGAATTATTTTTTCTCTAGCAAAAGTACAATTTACACTCTCAGTCCAATATGATGGTGCTGAATTAAGAACAGTTTGTTTCCTAAAAAAAGTTTTCCTTTCACCTTGTGAATTGTCTTTCACTTCAGTTCAAGGGTGATGCTGCTCCCCTTCCCATCCCCTGTGCATGCCATTTCTGCTTTACAAGAGATAAAGGTATGTGAGTCTAATACCATACAGTGCTAGCAACAAATCCTTTCCTAGAATCTCTTTGCCACAGTAGTAGCAGTGTCCAAAAAACTGGGAAAAAAAATTTGAAATACTGGCTGTGCCTATGTTAATAGAAAAATGTATTTCGTTGTGGTAAATATACTTAAACAGGTCATCACCCATAATCTGCTGAGTCCAATATTCTTCAGCAAAAGAACAAAGAAAATCCCATAACCAACCACTACAGGGTTTCTGATCCATACCTCAGAATCAGATGTGCGGAGCATTTTCAGGCAGGTGTAAGAAGTAAATATTTGGAAAGGTTCCTGAAAAGCACAGCTTAATTCTAAATTTAAAATTCCCCAATAGTTAGTGGATATTCCAAGTTTTAACCCAGATTTACATAGGTGAATGTTAATCAGAAAATGAAGATCAGGATATAAACTTTTCCAGTTGTCAGGTAGGTCACATCTAATGTATTGATTTGGTATCTTTCCCAATGGAACATAAAATAGGATCTTCTCTAAGGACAGCAGAGCACATCAGACATATGTGTGAGGAACATCTTGTTTATTTGCATGATAATGGGAAATACTATTCATTATAATTAAGTTTCAAACTAAGAATATGCTAAGAAATCTGTATGCACTGCATTTCTTCTGTGAATTCTGTAGGGTGATGAATAATTACTCCTACAATTTTTATTCCCCTCTTGAGATTTCTAATTCCTTTCTCTGAAATCAGAGAGGGGTTGGGGGAAATGCACAGCTCATTTATCATTGCATTTTTTAGTGGAATTATGATTTCATGAGGTTTTCCTCTCTGAATTGGTATGTGCTTCCCATTTTTTAACTGCCAATCTTCAAGTAAAGGAATAAAAAAATAATCTTATTTTAGTGTTACTCGAAAAGAAGTGTCAAATGTGGCTACCATGGGACTTTAACAAGTATCTCAAAAATAGACATAACAGTCAAGTCTTTATTGTTAATTTACTATGGAAGGTAACATACTGTGATATAGCTATAAGTCAAAGAGAAGCATGACAGAAAGATCCCTTCTGAAGTTCATGGAGTTCATTATATTTTTTAGATATTACCAATGCATATATATTGACCTAAACCAGCCATTGGTGTAAGAACATGTCAATATTGACAGCACAGAAATCTTAATTCCTCGGCTAATTCTAGCCTTTATAGTGCAGGAGAAGATAACTTTAGTTCCCTTTACAATCTAAATTGATGTGCATTAAGCACATGCTGATTAACATCCTGAGCTGTAGCGTAATCAGCCAAATGTCATGAAATTGAGATTTATTTTACTGTGGAATACTTAAGTATTCTTAAATTAAACTTTGTGGAAAACCATAAAAGCAAACAAGGTCACTAATAAGTATCAACACGAATTGTTCAAATCACTACTGCTAAAGAATTTAATGCAATTTTAACAGAAATTTTGTCTTTGCTTTGGATGTTGAAGCCAGAAACATTAAGGTGAAAAGAAGGAAATGCTACAAGCTCTATGTCCTAACATAATTCAAAAGAAGATTACATGAGTCCAAATGATTTGACAAAGACTCTTGATATGAAAAGTCTCAGTTATATTGTAAAAATAACTTGCTAATGAGCTCTTGATATAGGAGCACACAGCAAAAGGGAAATATGTTTTAATATGAATTGAGAACATACAAGAATGTAAGAATACCAATGCTCATCATTTTGAATGCCTTCATTTGATGTTTTTTAATAGTACACAGGTACCAAAATCAGATCTTAATGACCAGATAAATCACTGAGATTAACATTCCCTTCAGACATACCTGGACCTCTGTAACACAGACTTATGTAGAAATCAAGCCCAACGATTCTGTACCCAGTATCTCTAGCTAGTATCTACACAAGCATCCACAGCTGTGAAATCTCATTAGAGCACACACTCTTTCAAGCTTGTATCTGATTCATGCCTAACTATCCTTTGATGGAGCTATCATTAAACTGAGTCCTACTAATTTTTGAGGAAATAATTTTATCTTGAAATAATTTATTCTAACAATGTTACAGTTCAGTATTAGAAATATTGCAATTATAAAAATTGCATTTGTGTGAGCTGCTCATTATTTTTGTAATATTTGGATACAAAAGAATATTTGAAAGGGACTGTTGTGTTCCAACTGTTGTCTGTAAAGAAATAGCATCATAATATTACCACAGCTAGTATAAGAGTATGAGTGATGAGTTTTTCATGCTTTTACCCATCAAGAAGAAGAGATTCAATTTGACCTGAAGAACTTCTTCACCCTGCTGTCAGCTGTTGAACTACTGCTGCTTTTTTTTTTTTTCTTATCCCTTCTAAAGTTGCTTTTGCTAGTTTGATGAACCTTTGTTGTGTTATGGAGGTGAGATGAAGGTCTTAGGATTTCAAAAAAGTGACTTCTCATCCCTGCCAGTCTGAAATCCACCAGGGAAATACACAAAAGAGTAACCCTAGCATTCAATGTGACAACCTTGATAAGTCTTAAAGTTGTAGCTTGATAACTTTGTTTTATTTTGACAACTGTAAAAAGAAATAAAGAAGAGAGCAAAATAATGTATGAAAACTTCAACAATGTCATTGATTTATCTCCCCTTGATTAAAAGATATCATCTGGATGACAGAAATAATTTTTAGTTATAAGAATAACAGTCGGTGTCAGGTACTTAAACATCTTTTTCAGTGGACTAGGAAGGTTAAGGTAGTAAGTACTATTATGCCAATGTAGGAAACAGCAACAAGGAATCTTATCATAAATATGTTAAATGGAAAAAACAACCCATGTTTTCATTTTCAAAAGGTTTAATGCATTGCTTTCCACTTATTGTAATTGTTAAGCTAATACTAAAAGACACTATTAATATTTAATTAAATGAGTGGTTTCTGTTATTCCTTCTTTACCACATAAAAAATGCATAAATAGTATTTAGTTTTGTTCATATCCATTATATATTGACAAGTGCCATCCCATTTCTTTATATTCTGATCCCCAGCAGGAAAACTCTTCTGGGACAAGGGCAAAGAACAGACATAGGATAAAAGACCTCTAATTTTGATCCAAGGGTCCCCTATGTCAAATAGCTATCTGAGCTGGTTCCTGTAACAATTTCCAGCTGTTTGCTGCCAGTTACAGGTTTGTGCTTGATTTACCAGCCCTCACGCTCTTCCCTGCTAATTCACCCAAGTGGATTCAAAAGAGTCAGTTGTGGTAGCACCAGGATACTCAGCACATTGACCAGCTGCCCAAATCCAGATACTACGAAGTTCTGCTACATCCATGCAGTACACTGTTCCTCTGAACAGCTGCAGGCACAGGAATCGGGTACTTCTTTCTCCAGCTATGACATTATTGGCTACTCATTTGTCTGCTCTTGGGTCAAATCATCATCTTAACCACCCAGAACCAGAAGTTCTGGAAAACTCCCACATATGCAACTGAAAGCCAATTATTCAACCACCCAGCAAAAGCAGTATTTGCTTCTGGCAACATGCCGAACTGTTATCTTTTCATCACAAACATTTTACCAAAACATATTATTTCAGTGCATCTTTCTGATTTTCCTGCTTGTGTGTTAGACAATTGAATGTTCATCGTAAGCAAATTACCTTTTGATTATGATCGATGGTGGAGAAGCAACTGGAGAAAATACAGGTCTTAACAATGGGTAAGGGCAAATTATGAAAACTGGTTTGTGGAAGAGAAGCAAGATAAAATAGACTGTGACAGGAAAAATGAGAAAAGCAGAAATTTCTCCAGAGTGTGTCCTGATCTTTGTCCTTTAATAAAATCTGTTTAATTAAACATCTCTAATTTCAGTTTGCAGACTTCCCTTCACTGCTTTTTTGTCCTGTGTGCTACTCTAATGCAGACTCCAGATAGACTGTAAAATCTATTTTTATACCCAGAGATATATCTGTGTTTTTTATACCCCAGATTCTCATTTCAGTGGGAATTTGGCCCAGGCCAATAAGGTTAGGGTTGCAACTAGGAGGTTAATAATTCCTTCAAGACAGTGGAAATTTTGACTACCTCTGGATCATGTTCAGAGGGCTGGGATTAGGCTGATGGATAGTCATTATTGACACCCGTGAGCAGTTTGTGGGTTACTGTCCACATATCACAAGGGTAACTTAAACTGTTAATCTTTGCAAGCTCTTTCGCCTTTCTGGCAGGAGACATTAAAGCTCTTGTAGAAAAATAAAAAAATGTTGCTTCTACCCATAAATTTTGGATATTGGAAGCTGGAGACCTTTGAAATACATCACTTTTGAAACAGTCTAGCAGAATGCATTTCACTGATTTACAGAAATATGTTGGTATCCAAAATGAATAGACAGGAACGTGCCACCCTCTCTATAGGTATAACATGGCTATTAGAGTCCACAATGAAAATCAAACTTCTTCAGTATGAATTATAAGGGAGGGTGAACCTGATATTTTTTCCCCACTCAGGTGCTTTCAAATTTGTCTCACGTTGGCATCAGATTGTATCAGTGTAGTGTGGCTGGTCACGAACTCTAGACACAGGTCTGCACTCAGTGTGCTGACCAGACCAATCCCTTGTGCTCACACTGAATTGAGAAATGTAATGTTAAATGAAACACTTCACAAGTGACAGATCCTGCTACATAACAATTTAATGAGTTCCCAATTAAATCTACATTTAAAAAGTTTTGTTTATCCTGGGTATGCTCAGAGGCTTAACAAAGCATTTAATGCCATAATTCCTAAAGTAAACACATTAATTCATTTGTGTTGCTGCTCTCATACTTTTGCATCCTTAATTGAGCCCATTACATTTCAAAACCACTTTTTTTTTTTGGCTTTTATTTCTTTCTCTCTCATTATATTTGTAACCCGTCATTTGTCACCATTTTTTAATCACAAGGTGGAAACACAAAGCCAGGACCTGTATATTTAACAGTAGTGTTGATGTTGCCTCAAATGCTCCCAAACTCTCCTATTCCTTGAGCTGGACACATTTAAAAAAAACTGATTGCCAGTTTCAATTTTATACTACTGGAACTCATCCTCACTTTGTCCTCTTCATACTTTTCCCTAGTATGACACTGAGAGAGTGTTTAAGATTCAGGCAAAGTTCTCAAGATTCTTGAATTTAAATAGCTATTTAGTTTGCGACTCAGCCTCATCCTGGACTGTAAAATACCACACAACTAGATGAGCTGTGGTGCTAGCTGGAAGTGCTACCTTGCTATTGAACTAGCAACTGCTATATGCTAACAATCATGGAAATGACAGTATTAATTGCTGTTTCATTTTGTTTGCAGACCTGCCTCATGCAGGTTTATATGGCCAATTTTTTTTCATCAGTTTTCATCAGCTGAGTTTCTCAGGCAGAACAGCATTTATTGGGTGGAAATTCTCTCAGTGTATAAGAGACCAGACCTTGTCCTTATACATAGAAGAGATCTCAAGATATTTTTTATATTTTATTTTACTTTTAAAAAGTAAAAGTCTGCCACAGCCTCATCTATGAGTTTAACTGAGCCACCTCCAGTCTGTATGCTTAATTGAACTACATGATTTTTTATCTAACCACTAAGTTATGATTTAGTTTACCTGAAATTATACTAGGAAATTTATAGTAAGTATGACACCACTGCTAATGTATTAATAAAAAATACTACACATCTTTAAGAATAAATATACTGTGACACTAATAAGGTCAGATTTCTTATTATTTTTTGGGGGTTTTTTGTGTTTACAATCATTATTGCATGGAAACACTTAAAAAATATTTTAACTTGAAAAGACTAATTTTAGTTTCAGAAATATTTTTTCCATTGAAGATGGAAGGCTGTGTCCTTTCTGCATGAGCTTAAGCTGCTGAAAACAGCTCAGGAAAATTCTGGTTGAGTCTGGGACTGAAAGCTATTTCCCACTGACATGGAAATGGGCAGAGGACAGCACACTGACAACCTCCCTCCAACATCATGGGTGACTGTAATTTTAGCACTGAATTTGTCCTGTGTAATGCAACCCCCTAACTGAGATCTCTAAATCAAATACCACAATGGTAGATGGACAAACCTGGGCAAGTTGACTATAGGGATTTCTATGAGGAATGGGATTTCAATGTCAAGTAACCTCGGCCCATGTAAATTCTTAAAGTTAATTAGGATTAATCTGTCTTGGGTTTTATTTTTGGTTTTGTTTTATTTGCTGTTGTGGGTTTTTTTTCCCCTGTTATTGCCATCAATAAGAATAAAGAATACATAGCTACTTTCAGTAGAATAGGCAGTTTTAAATGTAATAGGGGAATCTTCTCTGGGACCAGTGTTGTATTTTATGGAACCAAGTTACTGCAGAGATCTTACCTCAATTTATAGCTAATCTGCTATTCTAATAACTTTATAACATGTTTGTTTAACATTCTCTTTTTTTTGCCAGGAATTGCAAATATCATGTCATTGTCTAAGAACAATAGGGCAGAAAGCTACATGAAACAGTTTTGATTCTTCTCCCCTTTCTTATTTTCTGTCTTACCTTTCCTTGCAATTTCTTGTTCTGTGTCAAACAACTAATTTATGAGCAGACTCTGAGTCATGTCTGGCCTGTTGATTTATTATTGAGCAGTGCTGAAATGAGACTGTCTCTTTTGCATTTTCATCTTTGTGAATGACAAGCAACTGCCGATTTTATATTACAGTTTCTGATTTTCTGCAAGTCTACAGGTCACAATTATTTTAAAGTTCCTACCATAATTTGCAAATCCCTACATTATGTCACCTATTCTCCTCAAATATAATAAACTGTACTCTTAAATCATTTTCTTAATAACAACAGCTATGAGATCACAGTTGAAAGTAAAGAGTGAAATAGTTAAAGTATTCATTAGGAAAAATCAGGTTTTCATAGCAGTCTCTTGGTTAAGATATAGCTTCGAGAATTAAAATATATCTGTGTAAAAAACATGTAAACTAGAGCTGAATGAAGGAAATTTTGCTTTGGATTTTTTCTGATTATTTGTGTTGTTAAATTTCAAGGTTTAGATGAAGTGTACTATTCTCTTTGCTATGTAAACTCATGCTACCCTTTAGGCTTTCTACACGTGCACACATATCTACACAGGCAATTTCAACTTAAAATAATGTACTGTGTTCTATGAGCATTGAAAACACAGCAATAGGCAGCTGAAAAAAAAACATTCATGTAATTCAGTCAGAAACAAACAGATGCTACAATTTCTATGTTCAGATAAGTAAAACACCTTCAGACAGAAAAATGTCATGTAAGAAAGGGCTGTGAAGTGTCCATTGCATTGGCTATGATTCCAGTGTGGGTGTTGATCCTTTCTCAGGAAGCATTACTTATATGAGAAGATGTAACATACTCTTCTTCCTCACATCAATTTAGCAGAGCACTTAAGTGCTTACTCAATATCAGACATCTAATTGAAATCCAAATGTCTACACTGTGAGTTTAAACATGGGTTTGAGAGCAGATAAGTTAGCTTAATTTTCCGACTTTCTCTTTTCCATCTACAAGTTTGTGAGGGCATGATGTATTCACACCATCTCTGAACTGCTGAATATATTCTTTTAGTTAACAAGTCCATTTTCTCTAGACTACATAATAGAGATCTGGAATTCAAAAAAGCCCACCAAACAAGCTCAGCTTTCTTGTCTTACTAGTGCTTTAGTCTCAGTTTCATTTTTATCCATATTTCTGTGTTAAAAAAGCATCCAAAAATATGATTACTCACAGAAAAATTAATCATACCTTTCAGCACATTTGACCTGAATAATCACTGGAGATATTTTAAATTCCACTGCTGTAAGCTTAGATCGGATATAAGGGTGGACAAAATTTAAAACCAGTTTCCCAGGGAAATGTGAGATCTCGATGCTTGGAGAAATTCAAAACTCCACTGGACAAAGACTAAGCAATCTTATTTACCTTTGAAGTAAGTCACGCTTTTAGCAAGCACTTGGACTAGATGTTTCTCCCATGCTAAATTACTCAAGGATTTTATCAGCCTATTTCAGTACTCACTCTGTGTCCTGCCCTCTATCCTGTTTCTTCCTCCCTGCAGTTTCTGTAACATATACAGTTGCATCTTCTGATAGTCCATGAAATTAGGAAGCTACTGACCTCACTGCGTTCTTGGCTCTTTTACTTGTTCGACAAAACTTGCCAGGGAAGAAATTATATTCCAGGGGAGGAAGGAACATCCTTTCATCTAAACTTGTAGTTTTCATGTTTACTGAATATTAATGTTCTGTAGTCTGATATGCCATCTGCCTTCCACACCAGCTGGGATCATTGCCTTTATGATTTTTGTAATTTTTTTAACCTCTCAGGAAAAAAAACTGAAAAAAGATGGAAATTTCCATTCTATTTTCTATTGCCTTTTCTCCTCATTTTATGGAGTTCTTAGGGCCTCCTTCATTGTAACTTTACTTTCACATTATTCATGTTACCTTAGTACCTTTGAAGTAATGTTAGCAGATAATAATTTTCTTTTATGTTGGTTTTTTCAGGAATAAGGCCAAATTCAGATTACTAGACTGAATACAGTTTAGTATTCTACTCAACACGACTGTGCATATTTGCAATTTACTGTTAAAGCTAGACATTAAATCATAAATTTTCACATAAAACTACAAGTTTTATTACTATTTTAACAGTGAATTACTAAAAAAAGATACACATATGGTTTATGATATCCTGCTAAAGCATGTACTTTCCCCAGTGAGTCGTAAATATTTGCCTGTATACAGAAGAGACTAAACCCCAGATCTTCTATTTTTTAGCTAGCAGAAAGGTCCCTCATTTACTATCCCTCAAGCTGTATGGGTTACTGTGGTGCTGAATGAGCAGTTAGAGTGTCCTCAGCCTTCATTCTACAGACCGCTGGTTTAAAATTTCAGTTAAATTCAAATGAAAATTTCAACGCAATAGTTATTTTTAGTAAAACTACTTCTGCCTAAGACCATTCAACACTAATATTAAATCAATACTGAACTTTTATCAGTCACTTTCATTGTGAAGGCAAAAGAATAGAAGTGCGTGACACTTTACCTTGACTTCACATTAGTTTACAAATACATAAAACAGAGTCACCACATATGGTCTCAAACTAAAATATGCACAAAACTGTGGAAGAAGAATTAGAGCTCATCATTCTGTGAAAACAGTGATCCTGTTTTCCTGAGGTAAAAAAGGTAAGAACAAGAACGAGTGAAGAATGGACAGATTTATTTTGTCAAGCTGGTAAGCCTCTCAAAAAATTAAGATAAGGCAAAAAAGAACTTGAAGGTTCTAATTTATATAATTTATACATATATAATCAAATAATAGTAACTGTAAGAAAGGAAAAAGGAGAAATTAGACTATAGAGAATTACAATGATGGAGACAGGACAGTTGTGCTTGTCAGCTCAGGGGGAAATGAAGAACGTGTTTTGAGCCACTACAAGTGTCTGTGGGATACAGCCTTTCTTTAATATGAGACTGAATGAGTGAAAGGAAGTCACGTATGTAATACTGAATTTAAGAGATAAAAAGGAGATATTGAACACATATTGTAGCAGATGAGATGACTGCACACAAAATACAGGAATAGTGGAAATGCTTACTGTGACATCCCATAGGACAGATTTTTTTTTACGTATTAGAAATTGTCTAAAATCTTATGCACAAGACATTTCAATCTACGGATTAAGAGACTTGAGTGCAGACACCCAAAGGTTTTAATAGGTTAGAGATATGGTTCTTAAGGTGCTTGCCTTTCAAAATGATACTCATTAACACATAATTCAGTAATGTTATTTTGGATACATACTCCAGTGAGAGAGGAAGTGTTTTGGAATAATTTAATAAAGATAAACATGCTGTGGTTCTATCAAGTCAATGAAACATTTTGCATGAAACTGTCTTGATAAAGATGTGATTGAGTTCTTATTTATGCGTATTTCAGGTTGTTACCTTGTATGTTTTATTGTTGTAGGAAGGGAGAGCCCCCTGGATTTATGAAAGAATAGACCAGTTGTTTTTTACAAAGTCTTCAGATTTACTAGTAAAAGAAAAAAAAAAGTAACAGAGTAATTGTTGTTTAGTTGGGTCATAGAAGTATAACCTGATTTGGTGAAATTGTACACAGTATATAAATATAATAAACAATAAGAAGAACCAGTAAAACCAGCTGCTCATGGTTATTTCAAGCAACTCTTCTGATCAGGGTCAGCAGGACAGATTGGGATTCAAATGGTTCAAAATACACCTGCCACTTGAGATTTTTATAGATCATTAGTGTATTTAGATACTGCACTGGCAACTTTATCAATATAAATTTTCTCTGCAAACATGTACTTTTAAAACTAATTAGGTTTTTATGAAAGAAGCAGTCATTTTCTACAGGAAGTCAGTAACCGTAAATCACTGGAGCTGCATATTAAGCATCAGTTCTTCCCACTTGCTCAGTCACCATATGGCACCACACACTGTGCTGAAAGATAATCACTTTATTGTTGGCTGGGTTTTTAATCAGATACATCTCATACTGTTTTGTTAAACATTGCCTTGCAAATAAACCAGCCTTACAATCATTTTTGCCTTGGAAGAAAACATAAATAAGACCTAGTGAAACATAGGAAGGTCTAGTCAAAATTAAAACCCAGAATATAATAAAATGATCAGGCATGAAAGAATCTAAAGGATTATTTGGAATATCACAAAGATGCACCAAAGGGAGCTGGGTTGGGATCTGGGGAATCCACTGAGCAAGTTGTCTGTTTTCTAGCAGTAGTTTGCTGGCTGCATTAGGCTTGACAGCTGTTGTGCTTGGTGGCAATCAGAATGTAATCTGCACTATATCTAGGAGCTAATGGGCTGCTGTGGTCCACTCACACTGGGAGCATGCACAAGCAGTGATTTTATTCACTGACTGGTCCTGCAGTTCTCTCCTGCTTTGCCCCCACAAACAGAAAGTCCTGCGGAATGCTGTCCCTGGATGTTACTCACATGCTGGTCATCAGTTTTGATTTTACATTGTACCCACCAAAACAGAAGCTCTGTGGCCACCCTGGCCCCGTGCTCTGCAAGGTAAAAGGAACAGAAAATTTTACCAGATCTGCATTCATAGGGATGAAAAAGGGAAAAAAGAAAAATATGCAGAGTAAGAGGAAAAAAACCCACCCTACTTAAACAAGGTTTCTTAGTTTGTGACAAAGTTACCTAGGCGAAGTAGTTGAAATTCATCCTCTAGAGTAACTGAAACAAACACAAACGTACAATAGGAACAAATTGAGCTGAAAAAGACAAATTAGAGATTCTTCTTATTTCTGATTTACATGAAATTACGTAAAATTAACAGAATGTTATGGTTATATAATCAAATGCTGACATGAACATTAGCTGTTCAACTTTCTCTATACCCGTTTGCATATGAATTGTGATACATAACCCCTTAGGGATTATTGTAATCCCAATCCCCAGACAACCTCCTTTCTCTCACTTTCTGCACTCAGTACCAGATTATTCCTCAGGGGGACTGGGGAGGCAGTGGTGGGGAGAAACAATTCCTGATTAAGGAATCTCTGACTCTCCTGGGACGGAACATGCTCAGTGTGGATATAGTGTTCTGCAAAACTGCACAAGAAAAGATCTTCAGATACTCACATTCAAGGAAAATCTCATGGGATGCTAAAACATTTCTAAGGCAAGGAGAAATTCTTTGTCAAGTGTTATGTTTCTTTCCCAGACAGTGGAGGTACTTGAATTCTCAAAGATGTAGATGTTTCTGGGTCTGAACAAACCCAACATTATTCCTCATCTGCAGAAAGATTGGACTGTTTTGGGTTTTTTTTCAGAAATATTCACTCCAAAATTTATTCTGGTAGACCCAAGGAATGAAAATTTTTAGAATGAATATTCAATGGTTAACTAAGGTTTAAACAATTGAAACCAGTGTCTATATTTGTCTTATAACCTCTCCTCTACATCTACATCATCTACATTTACATCTACATCTACATCTAATCTACATCTACATCATGTTATGATTAAATAGTGGTTTTGAAAAAGCAGTCATAGACATAGTGCTGGGAAATTTCAGGGTATCAAAAGATGACACTGATATCATGCCTTTTGAGTTTGTCTGACAGGATGACAGGCAGAGGACAAAAAAGACTCAGGAGCTTACTTTTTCTTGCCTGTCTTCCAAGGCAATATCAACAAGATATTTTAGTTGATGCTTGTCTTAAACTTACCTTAAAAAAAAAAAAAAAAAAAAAAAAACCAAAAACAAACAAACAAAAAAAAACCAACAAAAACCCAAAAAAAACCCCTGCAGATTCCATTAACATTCCAGGTAGAGCTTAAAGTCTCGAAAAGCTCCCATTGCAATTTGACTTCAGGTCTGTAACTCATTGTGATTTCAGCAATCGGATATCAATTTGTTCTATGAGTGCTAGTTATCTTAACAAAAACGTGGGACTCCATATTTTTCTAGTTCATGGATAATGCTCAATTTTAAGGCTTTTATTAATAGTGAATTTAACTAAATTCTCTTGCACTTTTTGCACTTTTATTTGCAGGCTCTGTTATTACTTTACATTTCATGGGAATGTACTGATGTTCACCAACAATTTATAAAAGGAGCACGTGTCACCCTGATATGGTAATCAAGGCAGCAAGACATCTGTTATATAATGCCTTTTCTTCTTTGGATATTTGCTCTTAAAACACATGTATTACTGTGGACTTTTTCACTTCAGTATTCCCAGACATACCATTTACTACAGGTTTGTTGCAATGTTCATATGTAAATACCAGTTCTAATACCATAAAGATGTATATTTTTGCTTCTGGGATAGAAGTTTCACCTTCCATATCCTCTATTTCTTTACTTCATTATTGAACAAATTTCTTTTACTCTACAATTTGTTGGAATATTTTTTGATGACTATGCTATACAAAGAAAAGAATAGCAGGGCAAGGGAGAAGTTTACACATTAATATTGACATTACTAATTTCAATTGTGTAAAGTGTTCTTGAATCCTTGGGGTTTTTTTGTAATGGTCATGATATCAGGGAGAAAAGGATTTATTATCATGGAATCACAGAATGATAGGGGGTTGGAAGGGAACTCTGAAGATCATCTAGTTAACCCCCCCTGCCAAAGCAGGTCCTCCTAAAGCAGGTTGCATGGGAATGTGTCCAGATGGGTTTTGAATCTCTACAGAGACAGAGACTCCACCACTTCTCTGGGCCGCCTGTTACAGTGTTCTGCCATCCTCAAAGTGAAGAAGTTCCTCCTCATGTTTAGATGGAACTTCTTATGTACAACTTTGTGCTCATTTCCTCTTGTACTCTCACTGGGCATCACTGAAAAAAAAACTGGCCCCATCCTTTGACTGGCCACATTCTCTTGACACCCACCCTTTAAGTATTTACAGGTATTGATCAGATTCCCCCTCAGTCTTCTCTTCTCCAGACTAAAAAGACCCAAGTCCCTCAGCCTTTCCTCATCACAGAAATGTTCTAGTCCCCTAATCATCTTTGTAGCCCTTTGTTGTACCCTTTCAAGCAGTTCCCTGTCCTTCTTGAACTGGGGTCCCAGAACTGGACACTGTACTCCAGATGGGGTCTCACCAGGGCAGAGCAGAAGGGCAGTATAAACTCCCTCAACCTGCTGGCCACACTCTTGTTGATGCGCCCCAAGATGCCATTAGCCTCATTGGCGACAAGGACACACTCCTGACTCATGACCATCCTATTGTCCAACAGGACTCCCAGGTCTTTTTCTACAGAACTGCTCTTCAGCAGGTCAGCCTCCAACCTGGACTAGTGCAGGGGATTATTCTTCCCCAGGTGCAGGACCCGACACTTGCTCTTGTTGAATTTCATCAGGTTCCTCTCTGCCCAACTCTCCAGCCTGTCCAGATCTCGCTGGATGGCGGCACAGCCTTCTGCTGTGTCAGCCACCCCTTCCAGTTTCGTATCAGCAAACATGCTGACAGTACATTCCATCCCTTCATCCAAGTCATTGATGAGTATATTCAAGAGGACTGGACACAGTACTGACCGCTGGGAGACTTCCAACTAGATTCCATGCCACTAATCACGACCCTCTGAGCTCTGTCTTTCAGCCAGTTTTCAATCCACCTCACTGTGCATTCATTTAACCCACACTTTCTAAGTTTACCTGCGAGAAAGCTGTCGGAAACTCTGTTAAAAGCCTTGGTGAAGTCAGGCTAGACAATGTCCGCCACTCTTCTCTCATCTATCCAGAATTATGTTGGCAGGAATAGCTTTAGTTGGTTTAAGAAAGAACAAAATTACAATTTTCCAGTTTTATGTAAAGAAATTTCTTCAGTATTTCTTTAGTATTTTCCTCTGGTCTTTCCAGTTCTCTCAGAATTTCAATGACTAGGGAAGAAGAATTCCTATCCTTGTTTTCTTTCATACTAACAAGACTTTTCCTGTAAATAAGCTTCCAGTTCATTTGTTTCTATTTTTCACCCTGCATCAAACCAGCTAGGCTATCTAGTGAATAAATCCTGGTGTGAAAGAGAGAATAGTTCATATGCAGGTCCACACTACATAGACAGTACGAATGCAAATATTAAAGCTGACTTTTGTATGCTCATACACAGAAGCTGGGGTACCCCGCAGTACAATGGGGGCTGCAACACACAGAGAATGGATGAAATGCACATTTTTGGTTTGGCAAGTGGAGAGACTGGCATTAGGGAATGGATAGTATGTCTTAACATTTAAGGGCCCACGGAAGTGTGTGGAGTTAAGGAGGAACATAGGAAAGATAAATACTCCTGAGCACATGCATTATCTCTCATAAATCCTGTGGTTCTGGCACTGCTTGTTGCATTAACCAAAACTGCTTGTGATTATAGCAACAGTTTCTATGGCATCTAGATATATCTGGTCTTCATAAAATGTTTTGCCAAACAGGAGTTTCTGTGTACAAACTTGATTAGTCTTTTATCCAAGGAAATACTATGTCAGTAGCCAGCAGAAAAGAATAAAGAGCTTGGCTCTGGGAAAGTTCTCTTGCCATCTTTTTTATTTGAAGGTACTCCTTGGCAGTTTGAACCTAACCCTTTCTGTTGGCAGTAGCACCTGACAGAGGGGTTTCTGGATATGCTCTGACCCATAAAAATGTTGAAATCGGCCCTAGAGCTGATGGAGGTTTGTGTCTAGCTCTTAAGATCTCTCTATTCCATATGGTGTGTATATTTGGGGGGAAAAAGTAGTGGGAGAACAGCTGATGAGAGTGGTGTTTGTTTCTAGGTATCCACTGATGCATTATAAGCTTTAATTAAAATGATCAGAGCAAAGTGTCTTCCTCATGCCAATTATTGCTTCTGAGCCTAACATACCTCAGACTGGGAAACCGCTTGGAGGTTTTTTTGCTGGGTGGGGTTTTTCTTTTTGTTTGNAACTGGGGTCCCAGAACTGGACACTGTACTCCAGATGGGGTCTCACCAGGGCAGAGCAGAAGGGCAGTATAAACTCCCTCAACCTGCTGGCCACACTCTTGTTGATGCGCCCCAAGATGCCATTAGCCTCATTGGCGACAAGGACACACTCCTGACTCATGACCATCCTATTGTCCAACAGGACTCCCAGGTCTTTTTCTACAGAACTGCTCTTCAGCAGGTCAGCCTCCAACCTGGACTAGTGCAGGGGATTATTCTTCCCCAGGTGCAGGACCCGACACTTGCTCTTGTTGAATTTCATCAGGTTCCTCTCTGCCCAACTCTCCAGCCTGTCCAGATCTCGCTGGATGGCGGCACAGCCTTCTGCTGTGTCAGCCACCCCTTCCAGTTTCGTATCAGCAAACATGCTGACAGTACATTCCATCCCTTCATCCAAGTCATTGATGAGTATATTCAAGAGGACTGGACACAGTACTGACCGCTGGGAGACTTCCAACTAGATTCCATGCCACTAATCACGACCCTCTGAGCTCTGTCTTTCAGCCAGTTTTCAATCCACCTCACTGTGCATTCATTTAACCCACACTTTCTAAGTTTACCTGCAAGAAAGCTGTCGGAAACTCTGTTAAAAGCCTTGGTGAAGTCAGGCTAGACAATGTCCGCCACTCTTCTCTCATCTATCCAGAATTATGTTGGCAGGAATAGCTTTAGTTGGTTTAAGAAAGAACAAAATTACAATTTTCCAGTTTTATGTAAAGAAATTTCTTCAGTATTTCTTTAGTATTTTCCTCTGGTCTTTCCAGTTCTCTCAGAATTTCAATGACTAGGGAAGAAGAATTCCTATCCTTGTTTTCTTTCATACTAACAAGACTTTTCCTGTAAATAAGCTTCCAGTTCATTTGTTTCTATTTTTCACCCTGCATCAAACCAGCTAGGCTATCTAGTGAATAAATCCTGGTGTGAAAGAGAGAATAGTTCATATGCAGGTCCACACTACATAGACAGTACGAATGCAAATATTAAAGCTGACTTTTGTATGCTCATACACAGAAGCTGGGGTACCCCGCAGTACAATGGGGGCTGCAACACACAGAGAATGGATGAAATGCACATTTTTGGTTTGGCAAGTGGAGAGACTGGCATTAGGGAATGGATAGTATGTCTTAACATTTAAGGGCCCACGGAAGTGTGTGGAGTTAAGGAGGAACATAGGAAAGATAAATACTCCTGAGCACATGCATTATCTCTCATAAATCCTGTGGTTCTGGCACTGCTTGTTGCATTAACCAAAACTGCTTGTGATTATAGCAACAGTTTCTATGGCATCTAGATATATCTGGTCTTCATAAAATGTTTTGCCAAACAGGAGTTTCTGTGTACAAACTTGATTAGTCTTTTATCCAAGGAAATACTATGTCAGTAGCCAGCAGAAAAGAATAAAGAGCTTGGCTCTGGGAAAGTTCTCTTGCCATCTTTTTTATTTGAAGGTACTCCTTGGCAGTTTGAACCTAACCCTTTCTGTTGGCAGTAGCACCTGACAGAGGGGTTTCTGGATATGCTCTGACCCATAAAAATGTTGAAATCGGCCCTAGAGCTGATGGAGGTTTGTGTCTAGCTCTTAAGATCTCTCTATTCCATATGGTGTGTATATTTGGGGGGAAAAAGTAGTGGGAGAACAGCTGATGAGAGTGGTGTTTGTTTCTAGGTATCCACTGATGCATTATAAGCTTTAATTAAAATGATCAGAGCAAAGTGTCTTCCTCATGCCAATTATTGCTTCTGAGCCTAACATACCTCAGACTGGGAAACCACTTGGAGGTTTTTTTGCTGGGTGGGGTTTTTCTTTTTGTTTGTTTGTTTTGTTTTTTTCTCAGCCAGGGCTGAGAACTATTCTGGGTCTATAAGAAACTGATATTCCTGTATCCTCCTGGGATTGATTTCAACTATCTCTTGACTCCTTGACATTACCAGTATTTACAGGTCAGGGATTGAGTGTTGGCAGTTAAGTACAGACACTGTAATCATAAAGCATGCCCCTTTGTAGCAGCGAAGATCTCAGGAAGTCTGAGAGGAGAAGTGGGAAGAGGGTGGTGGGATGGCATGAAAAGTGTGCCAGGGTGAGTGGGGCTTCCTGGTACTTTAATATGTCTGTGGGCTTTACCATTTTGTTGCACACCAGATTACAAAGTTGTTACCGTAAGGTGCAGGTTTCCCCAGGAAAAAGGGATGCCATTTCACTGAAAGAGTGTGAAGTTCCTCATTGTCCAGCTTAGATTTGCATAGTCTTAGTCATATAGAGGTGAGTAACTATGTGAGTAATGCTGTTGACTTCTGCAAGTGTAGTCAGTGTGTGAGTAGAATTGCACTGTTGTCTGAATGTGATATCATGAGCAGCTGCTCATGGTTCTCCCTACCTATCCTACTCCAGCACACAGAATGTTAAAGACTGATTTGCTGGAGTCATCTCTCCTTCTTTTATTGTTTGTGAGATTATAAAGTTGGAGTCGACAATTTCCATTAGAGACTTAATTGAAGTACAACCATTTTGTCTGCGGATATTTTCCAGTAGTTTTAGGCATGTGAAACATTTTATGTTTTGCTAGAAGCACATCTCAGAGAGAATTTGCACTGAGTAACTGTGTTTTGGATAACATTCTTATCACAGAAGAATAAAGTGTCTGTCTTGGAGAATCCCCAAGAAAAGTGATTCTTACCATCCTTCATCATCTTTTTTGATTGTCTTATCTGGGCATATACAAAATATTGTATTCTTTTAGGAGTATAGTTCATCTTGGAACCATGTATGTTGTTATCAGCTTCCCAAAAGAGAACATTCTACTAAGTAGTTCAGGAGTATTTATTATAATAAGGTCATTGCCTTGTTGGTCAACATCATAGATCAAAGTAGATGTAGACAAGACATACATCTGCCATCTTCGTTGTAAGTGGTTTACTTTCAACCCAGCTGTTCAGCTAAACCCAGGCTAAAATAAATTTGGATTGCCTAGTGAGAATTTCTTTCTCAGGCAACATATCTGAGTTCACATGAGGTTGGCTGCAGATCCCCTCCCGTGTTTCATTTCTGGATGCTTACCGTGGTGCTTTCCTGGATTTATTTGATGCTATTTGGTTTGGGAATACATTGTAAGAAAGACTCTTCAAATTTCATTCCTTAGTCTGGCTTTTGCTTAGACTCTTAGTGTATTTTAACACCAAACCACTCTACTTTTTGACCTGGCCTTACTACTTCTGAATCTTCACCCTTGTATCTATGGCCCTAGCTACCCCTCTACTGGGTAATATCCCTTTACTAGGTGCTTACAGAAAGCAGCCTTTTTTGACAGGTTTTCTGCAATAAAATATATGCTTTTTCTGCCCCTGACTGCTTTTCTTCCTAGCTATGAAGATATGTCTTTTTTTTTTTTTTAAGAAATGCTGGCTGTTTCTTGTTCTTTTGCTGTTAAATTCTCCTATAGGAGGAGTTGCAGATTTCTGTGCTGAGTTAAGTTCAAATCTTTAAACAGATTAATCTTCAACAGAAAATATAAACTTAAATTAGAGGGACTGATTGGCTCAAGGGCACCTGTGACTCATAAGAACAGCTGAAGTAGAAATTAAATCTCATTTCTCCTGTGCCACCTTCTTTTATAGAAAAGTACATTAAAACAATGTGAATGGAATCCATTTCTCCCATTTTAAGCATCTAAGAATTATATGTTTAAAGGTCAGCTTGTTACTTGAAACTTTTTTAACAACCACTGAAGAGAATAGCCTCCAGAGTGGATGACTTGTCTCACCCAAATAAAGCTTTTTAGGGTAGGTCAGTGTCCTGCCATTAATAAGGAACTTATTGGCTGTGTAGGGAGCCCCTGGTAACTAAAGATTACTAACCTCTCAATTCCTGATGTTCATCAGAATAATTCAGTCCTAGGAGTAAAAAGTAGATGTCAGACTTTGTGAACAGACTTTACTATATTAAACAGAACTGAGGGAGTATTTGTTTTTTGGTTCTTGATTTTCAGCTGAGATGGGACACTACGTGTCATTGTCTCACAGTAAAGAAAGGCACATGGAATCTGTAGAAATCTGTGCCCCTGAAATACAGAGGACTACATAGAATTGGGATAATATTGGGAAAATTAGGGCTGGAGAGTAATTGCGCTGAGAATGAAAGAGGTAACCTGGTCTTTATGTGATGAACAAAGGGATGTAAAGAGAGCGTAACAGTTAAACAACAGTAATCTTACCTCTCAGAAGACAGAGCACACTTAACTAGTTCAGTGGCAGTATCGCGACTCCCTTTTACCTTCATGATAAATGTAGAAGTCATTTTACCTTGGCATTTTTCCTTCATTTAGCAGATTTAGATGTGACATATCACCATGCAAAATGGGAAAAATCCAAAAGTTGCCACTTAGAAAAATGAATAAAACATACAATGATATTAATATTTATAACTGATAGCACAAAGAAGACCGGTAGCAGCTAATTAATGCTCAGTGGTATGAAAAGGTCTGTACGTTATCCCCGTTGGACAGCAGTCAATGAAATTGGATTCTAAGCTGACTAATCTAACATCTCTCAGATGTCACGTTGTTTACTACTGTCATGCTGGCTTATTACCTGCATGTGATATATACCCTTGGTGTATTGGTTTTTAGAAGGTCTGATCTTTTCCTAGATGATAGCTGTCCTGATAGGCAGATGTGGTGTTTTGAGACAGATGTGTTGGTAGCATTCTGTCAATGCCTTGTTACTTATTTTAGAGAATTTAGGTTGTTCTTTTACTGCTTTATGAAGAACTATGACAGAGTATGTGAAAAAGTGTATCTCATTTTAATTTGAACTCATTCTGTAAGTACAAGTTTTCAATGCAGACAAGTACTCTTTTTAAAAATTCTATTAACCATGGAAATATTTTATTTTTCCTCACAAATTAAAAGTAATAGAAGAGTACAGAACTTTCATGATAAAGGTAATAAAATTAACATAGATAATGATGTTTTACATTAAAGTTATTGATTTTTTTTTTCCGTTGCAAAATTGAGGAGAAAAATTTCTTTAAAACTAAGATCAGTAAACTGTTTTTGTTAAGTATATAACTGTCAGTTAAAGAAACAAAGTAATCAGAAAAAATACAAAATACAGTACAAATTATAATCTGTATGCTCCTTTCATTCCAGTAATGCCTGCTTGGCTAGGGTATAAGGAAATAAAATTGAGTCCACTGTACACACTTAATGGAAAGAAATTAGAAGAATGTGTAAGTTAACTAGCACCCTTTTTCCTACTTTGCTATTATTAAATCTGTCCTTTGTCATTCTTTTT
>VXBJ01000251.1:57835-72482 GCA_013400055.1 Nycticryphes semicollaris
TTTTGTACTTATGGCAGGTTAATTATCCATAATGAAGCATTACATATATTTGGACTGTAATTTTAATACAAGCTACAGCTACTAAAATCACCTCACAGAAGAGAATCAAATCTCCACTGTCAAAGCTCTTTGGTAGATTTGTACCTTGAAAATAAAATACAGCTGGATGCTCATAGGGCTTCCTCCATTCAGTCAGGAATGGATATCAGTCTTGATAGATATATATATGTGTGTGTGTGTGAAATAAGGGAATAATAATATTCCATTTTATAATGAAAGGACTATGGTGCAAGAAAAGTATGTGATTTTAATCAACCTTATTTAAAAAAAAACAAAACAAAAAAATCCCAAACCAACCAACCAAAAAACAAAAAAACCAAAAACCCAACTGGGGGGTGTATGAATTTATCTCATTTATCTCCAAGGAATCCAAATCCAGGGCACTGACATCTGACAGACTTTTAAAATACTCCCAGCTCCCCAAGAAAAAGCAAAAAGGTAACAAACAGCAGCCTGAAAAATTGAAATTGCACAGGCTACTTCTCTGACGCATAAGCCAGCTGGCATGGTATCAGTCATTTCCATAACCTGGCTCTCCAAAACAACGTGGCCATGCTGAAGCTTGATACATCTCTGATTCTATCTTTTCTCCAGACTAAGTCCTGAAGCGCGCCAGAGGGCAGTTCAGAACAGTTTTGCATGGCAAGGACCGAAACCTCATCAGTGATTAGGCTAAAAATATAACAGCGAGCAGCAGGAAAGATTTGTATCTTGTTCAATTTACTATATACGCATAGCATTGGAGTCTTGAAACCATCAGCCTTGCAGATAGCCATGCTGTAATAACTCTGAAAATGACCTAGTCACCTAAGTACCCAGCAGAAAGAAATGGATGGTTCTTTCAGAGCTTCATATAGTAACCACAACTGGACACAGATAAATAACCCCTATCACAGTATATATACATATGTATGTATATATATTATGGATAAAGAAAAAATGTAAGGTATTTACTTCTTTCTAGGGTTATATAGCCTTATATATATAATGTTAGGTAGAAGATGACACATCTTAGTAATCACACAATTAAGTACTGGAAAATTTTTCATGGAAAGATTATTGATTCTCCATTTTCTTGAAATAACTAAGAACCTACCTTACATGCAGACCTCATAGAAAAGTCATATATATATATGTATAAAATTATTTGGGTAAGTGTGGTTTGCCTTAAATGGACCAATTGACTTTGCCTGTTTTCCTAAAAATGAGGTAATTACATAAAACAGGTTCTATTCAGCTGCCTGACAGGAACATCCCTGGTTATATTGCCTGTCCTGTAAGGGTAGGAGCCAGTTTACCACATATAAATGTTTCAACTTGAACAGACCAGATCTCTCTTTACTGCCTTCAGAAATACCTCCCTCTCTCTCTCTCCAGAATTTATTTCCAAGAGTTAAGTCTGATATTAAGAATCAGGCATTCAGGCATTTAGGATGCCTAAATTAGATGAACTAGTGTCCCACAATTCCTTGCTCTCATCTTAGCATTATTTTATTGCAAATTTCATGATTTATGATTTATATTATGATTAATGAAAAATGAAAAGTGCAAAGATGCACAGAACATAGGCCTGCTGTGCTTTTAGCCTCAAAATAACTTACCTTTACTACATATCTTATTACAAGTGTGAAATTTGTGTAGGGCAGTAATGAAACTGTCATGCTAAGCATATAATGAGCTATTTTGCTTTGTTGCTAACTGCCTCTTTGTTTGTAATATATTTTATAAGTGTACCATATCTTCATAAATATGATTGAACACAATAATAACTTTAAGGGAACTGCAGAAACTGCTTTGGTTTGTGAAAGGTAATATTTTTTGTGTCTTGCCATTTCTATTGGAGTCTTGCTGAATATGAATATTTGTAAAATGAAAGGATTTTAAAAAATGAGGAATAGTTTAAAGTAAAATATGGCACTAATTAAAAAGAAGCCTAAAACTGTACTGAATGGTAAACCTTTGTTATACATATATGTAACCTGACTTTGAAGTACAAAATTAAGCAAATTAACAAAAACTCTAGCCTTGTTTTCTAAAGGTGGTAAACAGCCAATATGTCACGGTTTTCATTAAAAACATTCAGTATTTGCAAAGACAAGGAAATGAGAAAAGACATTTTCACTTGCAAAAAATTCATCAAGTAAGCATGTTGACATAGTTAAAGTACTTCAGACCTTAAGAGATCCTTTTCTGGAACAAATACAATTATAAGAGCTTGGGGTTTTGTACCAATATGGTAATGAGAGGTGCAGTCACATAGGTGGATGTTAGGTGAAAATCACACTCTAACTCAGATAAATTAATTTCTGTAAAATTATCACACCTGTGTGCTGATGAGGCCTAGTTGTGAAGTTACAGATTTGGCTTGACACAAGCATAATTTTTTAAAGCTTGTCTGTGTTGTAACCCCTCCCAACACACCAATCACTGCTTTTGGGAAATCCAAATTTGAGCACCTTAATAACATTCTTTTCCTTTTTTTTTTAAGCTTCCAATTCCCTATTTTTATTTTTTTTTTTCATATGAGGAGAGTTACTTCTAAAATAAATTTAAGGTTTTTGGTAATAAACCTGTTTTTTTCTTAATTGCCTCTAGCAGCCTTCTCATAAGGATCAGAGATTGTAAACCATTTTGCTAAATGAGCAAGGAGTAGCCAAATGGGTTTGCATATCTTCATCAGGTTAAAAAAGCCAATGCAGATCTTGGGAGCAGGGACCAAACAGCTCACCCTCTGGGACAAATGTGCCAATGTCAATGTTAAACTCAGGATCTCATTTTCCTGCTCTTCTTGTGGCTCCATAACCCTTTTATGCTAAAACCTGCCATCATAAAGCCATGTTTCTTCAACAAGAAAGTTTAGGAAAACAGACTCCAGGTTGATCAAAGTGTCTGCCTTATCCTGTCAATTCCCTGTATTTAGGAAAAGGGGTACACATTTAACCACTACTCTAATACAGCAATTGAGTAAAATGTCTGAATTGGATGAACTAGAATCCCACCCATAGATTCTTTACAGGCACTTATTTCTCTCCACTGCCTGCATGCGGATTATGTGGTACCAGATAGATAAATCTTTCATGAAACCCTGTATAATGTAGGTAACTAAGAAAGGTGCCCTGATATTTTTTTCATTTCAGGTATGCAGATGACTTGGAGGCAAGATGATGAAATAATACCAAATCAGATTAAAAATAATATTGAATGCAATTAAACATAAGGACAACTTAATAATGAAAACTTTGTCATCTGTGACTAGGTATTTTTCTGATATACACTAGCAAAAGAAGCAGCTATGATCTTACTGCAAAAAGAACGTGAAATTGTTCTCTCAATTGATCACACTACTTCTAATGTATCATTATTCTAACATGTTGTTTCGTGTATCACATTCTTCCTCTGAGGTGACTATATCTGCAGGAATTGCAGTTTGTGGTCACCTAAATGGCCTGCTAATTAACTCTGCATGTTTCTTTAGATACTTGAGGTAAGAAATTAGTTACATTCCTTTAGTATACAACTTCCTTCTGTAACTGGAAATTAACAGAAAAAGCCTGGAGATAATTTAAGTTAACTAAATGGAGTGGGTATTATCTGACTGCAAAGTAAGTCAAAGTATTATAGTTTTTTAGTTACCATGATAGCTGTTGGGAATCTCTGCTATTTTCTAGCAGTAAGTAATAGCAAGCTAAACCGAATTTACAGTCTCTTGAATTAATTTTCAGAGTTTGTAGAATAAAAGCTAGAGAGTTTGTATAGTATTTAGTGTGAATTATTCTTGTGAGAGTACAAAAGGTTTATAGCAAAATATTGCAAAAACCTGATTTTACTCATTGCAATATAATTAGTGTTCTGTATTGACAAGGCATGAAGACAAATCGTGTAAAGGCTGTTTTCACTGTTTCCAATACAGTATGATATTGCTGTCTTCATAGATGATATATTGAGACTTCACATCACATATATACATGTACTACAAGTTGACACAGTGCAAAAATGAAAACGAAACTCTCCTACTGTCTTACAGAAAGAGCATCATAAAATAATAGTGGGATAGAGAGCTTTCAGTCCACAAGAGAGAGTAAATAAAATTGCTTTAAGAGGCCAGAAGTCATAAAATACAGTGAGGCTATAACTGGTATTAATAACTCTGTCTAGAAACATGCTACATGTGGAGACAAAGTCCTGCACTTAGACTTATTGCTTAACAATGAAAAATTGGAGACTTCCCTGCAAAAGACAGATTTGCTGTGGGAAGTTCAGCTTAGGTAAAGAACACATATCCTATCTGGGAAAACTCTCTTTGTAATAAAGAAGTGAAAAGTTTCCTCTACCATGTGAATAGACTATTATTGAAAGAGAAAAATGTTTAATAAAGCAAAAGCTGTGGCACCAAATTTGTGATAGCTTACTGATGAGATGTCAGATGAAGATTCCAAATAACATCCCTACTGGTTGATATCGTAAAATTTCCCCAAAGTCTTAGGTGCAAAAAGACATCAAATCAGACTTTCAGAAACATTTAATGAAAAGTTGATGAGAAGTATTCATTCATCAATCCAGGAAGTAATCAAAACCCAAATAAAACAATATGAGGTTACACATTGATTTTATTCTTCAATAAAATTCATTTCTGTAATTATTTGAAAATAAAGAGATCTAGATCATCTGCTGTAACTGAGGTCTCCTATTAGGATTTACCTGTATGTGAAGGGAAAATAGTCCTTCTGTTCCTGTAATGTCTTTCCATCACTAGGCCGGGGAGTAAAATTCCCACATGTATTGTGACAAAACCTATAATAAATATCTGCGTATCTGTTGTTTGTTTATATGAACTGCATGTTAACCAATCTTTCCTCAGGGTTTTTCATCCAGTATTTGTGTAAAAACTTTCAAGCTGTTAGCCTCGAGGAACACTGTGCTCAGTTCTGCCTCCAAAATGCTGGCCTGAACTTTTGACTTCAGCTGTGTTAATTGAAATACCTTCCCTCTGGACTCAGTGAGAAGATCATCAAAGCAAGATCATGGATCAGCATATCTGTATATGAGGTATTGACAATGACATTAGGATCACTGCATATTCTTTCTCTGTTACAGATCTTGGCAGTTCTAAGCTTCAAGATTTTTTGAAGTCAGTAACAATATCAGCCCTGCAGTAGTGGGAAGCTTAGTGCAATAGAAGACACTCTTAAAAAGGAATTGATAACTTGAATTGTGGTTTTGCAGTTTCAAAATGCTTCACAGTATGCTCAAATCTGTGCACCACAGACTAGGTGGTGTCTTTGATCCTATCTCAAGGTTTACTGTGAAAATGTTCAAACTTCATTGTGTCTATTACTTAGTTATAAAAGTTATCTCTGACTTGACTGATTGGAGTCTTGGTGGGCACGTAGGATGTAGCGGCTTGCGGTGAGTGATGGTGATTAAAAAGAGAGCACTCAAAACTCTGGGTGCCAGAGATGCATTGGTTAGCTGAAGGACAGGAAGAGGGGCCAAGAACAGTGCTCTGATGTGATACCAGCTTCTAAAACCCTGCCAGTGCCACAGCTGCTTGGTATTTTAGGTGGATAATTTTGTTGCTCTTATGTGATTTTTCATTCCTCTTGAAAAATGTCATAGAGATTTGGTCCATGTGTGACTTTATCACAGTTTGGGAGATAATAGGAACTGGACTTGGCTGTACCCGCAGGCTTACTGTGCTTGGAAAAGGATGTGATTATGTCTGAAAGGAGAAACACATAATCCAAGAGGAAATGGCAAAAAGGAGCACAAGAAATGCTTCCATTAACTCTGTGTATTCCTGCTTTGTTTTAAATTGTGTTTTGATCAGCCTGTTTGCAAACAACAATAGAGTTTTATAGTGAAATGGATAGATGTTAGAGCTTATCTTTTTTCTTTTTTTTTTTCTTTTTTTCTTTTTTAATTTTTTTAAGATCTCAAAGCTCTAAAGACAAGAAAAAGAAATATCTTCATTGACAGTTAACATTAGTTTGCCAGAACATAAATAATATTGTTATCAAAGAATAACAGAGTCTTGGGAATTCTTCACTGAAGTCTGTTTTGTTGTTCAGCCCTTCCCTTTCTGGCTAAACCCTTAAGAATGAAAGATTCTATGAAAATATTTTCTTCATAGTTCCCTTGGTTCCATTTTTCCCATGTGATACAAGCTCTATTTATGACTTTGCTCCCTGAATTTCAGTGAGAGTTCTGGACTCCATACATCTCAATAGATGTTTAGGTGATTTTTATTTCTTCTTATTAGTATTTCCTCTCATTTAACTTTTCATCCCTTATATTCACAAGAGTGGTTAGATCTTAATGTCTTCTAAGTTCCTCTGAAACTTAGAAGTTTCAGAGTTTTATTATTTTAGACTAAAATAAGAAAAGTCAAAGAAACAATAGATGCACTTGTAAAGCACCAAGAACAACATTACCATCTTCCTTCTGAAAAATATTTAAATGTCACTCAGAACACCTGGGAAGGATGATCAGTCTTGTCTCATTTGCTGTGGTGAGTGTATTATGTGTTAACTGGATGTACATAAGGACTTCTCAACATTTCATTCCGCTACAGGCATAATTGGAAAGTTATCAATTTTTGTTACAGTCTTCAGCAACTTCAAGCTCAAAGTAACAGGAAGCTCAGTAATCGTTTCACCGGCTGCTATAATATCTTTTCCAGACAGGACATATACTCATTGAGTAATAAGCGCTGAGTGCCACCTAGTGTATACATTGTTGTGCATAGACAAAAGCAGCCTGGGAAAGTTTAAAGATTCCCATGATTACAGTTCCAAGCAAGAAAATGTGTAGAAAAGGCTGCTATATCTGAAATAGGAATCATTAAATTACATTCTCTCATTGAAAAAAAAAATAATTAAGAACATATTTCAGACTATAGGGAGAGGTGTATGAACACAAAACTATTGGATCACAAATATTATTGCTTCTGTAGGCTGAGCTCATTAAACACACCAGGAGTTCCTTGTATCCTTCTATTCCCCACATGATTTCCCGATGTAACACCTTCTTATCCCACTTCATGTCTTAGAACAGTTAAGCCATTTACAACTTGTAATTTGCTAAATTACTTCTGTTCTTTCCTTCTGGGAGAAAAGTAAATCTTAACTGAGATGTTTGTCAAGGTTAAAAGCTATTATATTGTTCCAGCTCTTTGATCTACAGGCAATTATAATCCCATCAGGTGACAAATTGATTTATCAATTGCCATTGCTTTGTTGGTCCCACACTTCCATCTCCAGTTTTCACCAGAATCAATAGGACTTTTCCTGCTAATATCTGGCACTATTTTGTTAAAGAATGATTGCATTATGGCCAGGAAAACACAAGTCTTCCAGAAAAATGTCACTGGTGTGAATTTAAGTCCTTGTTTCACTTTGGACTGTACAGCCTGAAGAATTCAACCATATAAAGAGTAGGTTTAACACTCTATCAAAACTTCTAAGGTTATAGACAAAACAACAAAAATATAACTAAGCAATCTGATCTTACACATATAATATCTCATAAGTGTTTTTTCAAAAGGAAGTTGGATATTTACAATACCCACAGTGGCATAAATTAGTCCTGGTTTTGTCTACCTGATTTGATATATATAATTTGTTATTATACATTACAGATGTAGAAATGTTGTCTATGGAGCTGGTCAATGATATTTGGAGACATCAACAGATGTGTTTCCAAACTATAGTATCACTTCATTTAACATTTAGTTCAGTTTCTTATGTCTGTATCTCTAGGTGTTCCAAAAGCCTTCACTGACTGAGTATTATTAGAAATTCCATAACAGGTTTATGATGAAAAAAACTTTTTGAGTGTTATTGCGTTAAATGAAGAAAGTAATAGCTCAAAGGAAAGCTTCTGTAAAGCAAATGAAAAGGTCTCCAAGTGGATTAACAGAATATGAATCTTAGGGTTTTTAGAAGAAAAATAACTGCTTGAAAGGATAAATGGCTCATGAAGTGCTTGTTAAGTGCTGGATACTACACACAGCAATGTAGGTACAAAGGGAGAAAGAAAGAAAAAAAAACCCCTACCTGCTGCTGTCAGTAAAGAAGATAATTATCCATTAATCTGTTGCTGTTTGTACACCTGAAGTGAAAAGGATAGAAAGAACTATTGCATACAAGTTTACTGACTCTGGCTGCAATCACCTTCCTATGTAGGAAGCTGGAGGGGAAAACACAAACACACATCCACATACCCACAAACCTGCTTAAAATTCTGAATATACTTAACCTAGTTGCACAGTAAAAGATAACACATTAGAGGTGATTGCTAGTTGCAGCAGCAGAGTGTGGTGAATGGCAAATAAAAGAAGAGCGCTTTTTCTCTGCCAGAGGAGCTGGAGGACCTGCTGCAGGTATCCAGGGGCACTGCCCAGGTGCATCATCCTTACCCAGGGAAACAGGACTGGAGAGATCATGCTTTTTCAATTCTTCCTCTGCCTCTGTTCCTATTAGGGGCTGTGATTGTCCTTTATACCATCTTGTTATCCCCTTTGTGCTCTCATGCTATACAGGTTGTTTTACATGCAACACATAGAAGTTCCTGCCTCTGCTGTGCCTAAGCCAGGTTCTGCCTTGCTCTCAGGACTGCATTACTTTAATACAGCAGCTGTGATTTCTGCAGTTCCCCAAGAACAAATGGTATTACCCTATACTTTACTGTCAGTTCTTCTGCTACCAACCTAGGCTTGGGGTCTTGGTATAGACCAGGTGAAGGACTGAGAGCTGATATGCAGGTACTATTTTACAGTAACAGATCTGTTTGTGTTCGTGACAAAATAGGAAAAAGAACTTCATTGAGTTAACAATTTATTTGGACTTCACTCACAGGTCCAATATGCCACTACGCAGGTTTTATGGATACAGTGACGAATACACTATTGCAAATTGTGGAATACACTATTACAATCTACAAGTGATCCTGAAAAGTAACAACAGAAATCACAAGCGTGCCAGATATTGGTATCTTAAGAGTGCACCAATCATGATCTTAATATACCATGTATTATATATATGTCATATACCATATTAATGTTTTTTAATCACTTACTCTCTCTCAGGTAAGGTCACTCAATCCCTGGAAGTTACCCTGCTCAGCGTCCTGGACAAGGCTGGGACGAATCTCCTACAGGCCAGCTGTATCATTGAAAGACTCCCCCTTTTTCTCCCCAAACCTTACATTTTATATTTCCTGGTTTGATGGGGGTGCAGGATTATGCCTGAACGGATTACACTATCTGGAATATTTACTTCTGCTGGTGTGATGGCTCCTAAATTTCTATTGCTAATTTTGTGGTGTCTAGCACTCAAAGTTACGGGAATAGTAGTGGTATGGGACTCGGGGCATTTTGTTTGTTAAGGGAATTTTAAGGCTGTATTCTGCTTTGGTTCTATTTTGATGCAATCTTGAGTGGGATGGCAACTCCCTGCAGTTCACCTGTTGTGCTCTGAAACCGGTTTGGCAGGGTGCTCCCATACAGTGTTCATTAACAATATAATTTTTGTCGTCCTTGAAGCAGAAAAAATTTCCAGCTTTCCAGAGATGGAAATTATTTTCATTTTATTGTTTTCATCCATTAAGGAGATGCAAAAATGAACTAAGAAACATATGTCAGAAATCAAGTAACTATTTTAGATTAATATTATATAGAAGACATTGTCATAGCCCACAATTTGTTATATTTGTGTATTTGAGAGGACAGTTTACTAGAAGTGGTGCAGTGCTAGAAACAGGCTTAGCAGTAAAATCAGTCAACCAAAATCAACACGTAACCAAGTAAATTGGGAGTGGAAGAGATTTACTGGTGAGACATCAAAATACCAGGTGTGAATGAGTCATGAACTCCTCAAATCAGGATTGTATCACGACGCATTAAGTACTATGTGCCTGCTTCACACAAATAAAACAGCAAGAATCCCTCAGCTTATGAGCCAAAGCAGAACAATCGATAAACTCCTTTGGTGAAAGCTTGGTTGCCATAGAGAGATGAAGTAATTAATCAAGATAGCTTTTGCTGACATTTACTACCAAACAAAAGTGGGGTTTTTATGTGAAATAATATGTTCACCAGAGTAGTTGGTTTGTCTGAAAAAATTAAGCAAACATTTTTAGCTTTTTCAGTTTTAAGGTAGGCTTGGCATATTTTAAAGCTAAACAGAAATTGAAAATATTTTTTTGGGGCCTAGATGGACAGGTATCAGTAAGGTGGTCTCTGAGAGCAAATGCGTTTGATGATTGTGGAGTGGACTATATTCCCAGAGGAAAAGGACAGGGAAGGAGAGGTAGAGAAACAAATATGATAAGGTAGTTTCCTCTGGATGGAGGAGAGAGACATAATTTCTATAACAATTTAGTAGAGGGGAAAAAGATAAGACTGTATCCTAAAAGCAATACCGCTACTGAGTTTGCTTTCTGTGTATCTGGTAGAATTATGAATCTCGGTTCCCACGATCACTGAAAAAATATGATTTGTCTGTTTCCTCAGAAGACAGAGTATTAAAGATCAGAAATAGAATAATTTTTTCTTTTTTTAAAAATTATTAATCTTTCTTAAGTAGCCCTTTACAAATGTCTTGGATTTTTCATCCAAAGATGAAAGGGACTGTGATGTTGTATATGTTATTTGATAACTGAGTATGACTGACACAGCGCTTTGTCTTCAGAAACTGCTACTGGGTGTTCACTCTCCAGTACACTCAAAACCTGTGTAGGTTAACACTGATAGACACTGAAAGAACAGAATGTTGCATCATGGAAGGAGAAGTCCTATTCAGTCTTTTGAAATAATGTGCAGAGGACAGTGAGCATCATAGTGGTGCCTCTGCCAGACTACAAGATTTAGAAAGAAACTGGAGCTTCACCACTACAGCTGTGGGGAGGTAAGAGAGTTGCAATGCCTGGAACAAAGAAGGGGAATCCGTATGCTCATTCACTTATCCATGAACTAAGTTCCAGAACTGTCCACCCATGATTCATGCAGATGAAGATGGTGTTACAGTCAAAATCTTGTTTGTGCACAGAGGAAGCACATCTTAAATTTATCTAAAGCCAAGAATTTATTGCTAGTGTAATCAAATTAATTATTAGCCTAGATCTAACTGTTAAAGAAAAAGAAGAATACAGTTATAATGTAGAATATAGTTTTAGTAATAGTAACAGAACCATTAAAATTGATGCATGCTCACTTAGCTTTTACACTTTCCCTGGTGTTACACTCATCCTTCCCCTGTTCCTCCCTCTTGAGGCTGGCAGCTTTCATCTGTGGTTCGTCTGAGGCGAGTTGTGAGCTGTCAACATCTGGAGTCCTTTGTCAGAAGGAATATGATTTTCCTGTCAATTCTGTCTCCTTCCTCAAGTTAAGACCCGTGTGAGGTGTATTGGAAGCCTTGCAGCAGATACTGTATTCGAGGAGACAGTGACACTGAACAGCCCATGTCTGGAGGTTACGCTACCTGCTTGGCCTTGCTTATATCTAACAGCACAGCAAGGAAGTTGTGAGAACACCCTTCAGAAATAAGTTGTATTCTTACACAGAAATTATATGATATCTCAGATGACCAAAAGGGAGCATACCTCTCCATACATGGGATTTGCTCTGCTCTACACTGCACACTGGGGGAAAAATGCATCTGTCCACTGCTGTATAAGTGTAAGGTGACATGAAAGGACATAAGATTACTTGTTATCTATATTCCTCTTCTCATTGTATCTTATTAAGCAACTACCTTATTAAGGAACTTGTTGTTGCACCTTTTTTACCCAGGTAGGACTCTGCACTGGGTTCACTGCACTCTCTCTCCCCTCAGCCCCTGCCTTTGTGCAGAACAGGGATTTATTTCTAAGTGTTTGCTAGTGCCCATTTGCATCTTCACCTGTGTTCCTTTTTCTCCACTTCCATGTTACATCCAAATTTACTATATGCGGTGACTTTCATGTTTGTTAAACATAAAATTCAAGATTTGTTTATATTTTTTGTTACTCCTAAAACCAGTTTTGTTCAACTCCAAACATACTGGTGAGTTAAAACAAAGTTGCAAGTCAAGAGTAGTTCAGCCAGAGCAAGCCAGACAAGCCTCAAATCTGAGGCCTTGAAAACCTGGTACAATGAGTTAATAATCATTAGTGCTGCCTTTCAATATTTGTGGTGGTTTTTTTTATTAAAAAAGGTAGGCAGGGCGTTTGGTTTTTTTTGAGGTTAAAATATTCCAAAAGAAACAGTAAAGTGAAAGGCACAAGGAAAGGTGCAGAGCATGCGCAAGACGTGGGCCATTCTGAGTTGGTGCAAAGTGCTGGTTTTCTTTTACAGGAGAGGATGTCCTGGAATGGTCCCAAGCCTCCCAAAGCAGTCATGTGTTCTTTGGGTTTATTACAGACTCAAGTTAATTCTGAAATCAAGTATGCTGCTTGATGTATCAAATTAAAATATCTGTCTAGTTCTTTCATTATTAGTTCAAAAGAACTACCAGTATTAGGATCAACCTAGCTGTAGTATGGTCCTACTAGTTTCAACATGTGAATTAAAAAATTAAACAAAACCACATTTACTGAAGTAAAATAAGGTAAAGAACAGACCAAGGAAACCAAGATCTGGATTATGTGCTGGACTTAGTTATTCATATGAATAGCTTCCTATAGAGAAAACAAACAAACTCCCCAAATCAGAGAAATTTAAGAAGCCTGCAAAACCGAAACAATGACAGTGCTCAATATGGGTATATTTTCTCTTCATTTTAAATGCTTAAGGTTTAAAATAGCTGTATAGCACTGTTAAAATTTGCACTTCTGCTCTTCTGTTGAATAAAACACAAATCCAAGTTTTCTGGAGTTATGGCACCATCTCGTGGCAAGATGGAGTGTTTACTCATAATTGCTACATTTTGAATCAAATCAAAAAGGATATCTAGGTGCTGCCTCTGATGTTTCCACTTCCAGATCATTTGCAGTTTCCAGAATTCCCAGATGCTGGTACATTAGTCATTGCTGGAGTAGCAGGTCCATATTATTTGCATTTTTTTACCAAAACAAAAATTAAAACAGAAGCAGAAATATTAATGACTTTCTGAAGAGACTCAGAAAGATGTACTTTAGAATGTGTGCAGAGAGATGCATCCTCTTACTTGAAGTGTGTACAATGTCATGGTGGAACTTCACTGTGAAAAGAGATGGACTTTTTCCTCTTTGCTTCCTTAGTCACGCCTTTTCTTCTCCCTCCATGACAGCATGGGAGAGTCAAATTTGCATCTGACAACCAATAACAAAGAACAGAAAATCATCTTTGAGGTTAGAAAGTGTGTGTTATGAGGTGAACAGGATGTCGTATTTTTTCCCACAATACTGAGTGCTTTGCTTCATGCTTCAGACTAAACAGAGACACCGAAACACACCAGACACAACTTTCTAAGGTGCCTTCTGGCAGAAAGTGTCCTTTGATCCGATGGATTCTTCAACAGTATGATTCTACCAACTTTTATTAAAATAATTTGTTAAATAATTTAATTGCCTACAGATCTGGGCAAAATATTACAGGTGAAAGAAGAAGCACAACATAAATACAAAGAAACTCATGTCTTTCAGGTCTCTGATTAATGATTTTTTTGGACATAGAAGTTACTGGCAATGTTCTGTCCAATCTTCACAGCCATTAGTGGGCTATTAACATAGTGATCTTGCCTTTTGGAACTGTAGAAATTACGTAATTAATCCAACTAAAACTGCAGAGGACCAGATGAGTATTCAAATGGTAAAACCTCTTAAGCAGTAATTTTTCAGGGTAAATGTTGGATGCTCCATCATTTTGGTTGTTGAAATATGTGCATGGTTATATGGACTGAATTGCCTTGGTAGAAGAGACAAACCAATATCTAGTCTTTTGCCTTCTTAATTTCTGCGATATGTTAATATGCTTCATTTACACCAATAGCATCAAATTTCTGCAAGCTGAACTGAAAGAAGTTATATGATAATTTTATTAACATCTGTTTAAATAAAACTTTTGCTAACTGTAGACATTTATGAGCTTTTTCATCCATGTATCCAAATGTAGATGTAGCAACACTGACTTGAGATAGCTGAGGCTTCTGTCAGCACTCTCATATTGATTCTTTGGGCATTTTTCCACACGATGTATTTTGCATTGCAAGAACGGGTAAATTTTCTTATTAAAATGATAAAATCTTGTTCAGTAACTAGGTTTTTATGAATATTTCAGTTTATTATACCTTCTCTGTAAATAAAATTCTAGGACTTAACTTTGTAAAAGTTGGCTTACAATTATGTGTATAAGTGAAAAAAATAATTTACAATTCAGAAATATATGTGTTCGGTTTTTTTTCTGTTTGTCTCTATACCAAAGCATTTTACAAGCTCTTCTAACCAGCAAGACCAAAACCAGACCTCTTGTTACCGTTTTGGATTGTCTGAGAAATGGAAGACTGCTCACCTGTTTGAATGGCTCTTTCTTTCCAGAGCTGGTAAAGCATGAACAATTCTTTTTAACGTACAAGTTACACTATAAACTTCATTTGATAGATACCCTCTCTTTGTTCTGGTTTTTTTTTTTTTT
>VXBJ01000251.1:72511-87225 GCA_013400055.1 Nycticryphes semicollaris
TAATAATGATCCATGATGGCAATTGATAGATCATTAAAAAAAGAAAACAAAATAAATTACTTTTGATTGAAAATAAAAATGCTTAGTTAGGATTGTAAGAAACTGCTTAAACTTCTAATTGTTTCTGAAATTGTTTCTGACTTCTGACAGGAGATGGACTTCTAAGCTGATAAATTTTTCTCTGAGTTTTACTTTTTCACTGTGCAATTAATTGTCAACATTTTATGAAACATAGCCAGATAGTCACATTCAAGACTGCACAGCACCTGAGAAGCTGAGTTTTCTTTCTGCGGTATCACACTTATTCAGCAGTATCCAGTGGAGGGGAATGGCAATATATACCATTATACAGATCTTTCTGTATAGAGTTATATTGCAAATAGTTCTTTGCCTGAAATCAGTTGGAAACGTCAATAAAGCAGTGTTGAAAAACATATGCTTAAGCAAGTTCATGTTTCTTTCAGCAACAGATTTTCCTTTCTGCCAAAAATGACACTTTTAATGCAAATGATTCATTAAAAAAAAAAAAAAAAATTACCAGCAGCCACTCAGCAGGACTCATGGTTAGTTTTTGCACCATTATTTTCAGATGCACAGCCTGAGACTTCTAGAGGAGACCCCTGCACACCCCATAAGTCCGAAATTTTGGCACACCACCACTGCTGAGCAACTTGGGCTGTCCTCCACACCAGATCATGCTTGTAAAATTGAACGCTAAGGGCCAGCACAGAAATACAGTCAAGAAAATTGTGTATTCATTACCTTTTATTTATGTTAAGTTCATGTCTCAGAGTTCTTGATCTAAAGAGTTTCTTATACATTTTAAATGAAAAAAAAAAAAAAAGTTTTCTATTTTTATAGGGTTAGACCCACTCAGAGACATCACTATGTTTCCACATAACATTTATTCAGGCAAAAATATGATTTTACATTTCTGTTTAATTTTTTTTCCTTACAACTAAGGTCCAGACTCATCAGATATGGTAGCTTCTTCCCCTAAGGTTTACTGGATGTTACAAAGCTTGCTCTCTATGTGACTCTGGACTAAATGCCCGAGGAGTAAACTTCAAGGCAATGCTGCTTTTGCTGCTGCCATCTGCTGCTTACTTTAAAATTAACAACCTTTAAATGTCAGGAAAAAAATGATATGAAGCGTAGAGTTAACCTTCTGAGTTTCACAATTCCTAATAAAGGGTATAAGAATTGCATCTTACAACTAGTCTATATTCTAAACAGCATGTAAAAATTATTTAACTTCATCTAGGTAGTTAAATCATTGTTAATAATATTTAAAATATGTGGAAATTAATAAATAAAAAGTGTCTGCACAGAATTCTCACTAAAGTAATTATTAATATTTTTTTTAGTTTACAGTTTGAGAAAAGCTTTTATTTTTCCTAACTTTATCACCATATTTATATAATCATTAGATATAATCATATTGTTTTAAAATTTAACTGATGTCTTCTAAATAAAAGAGATAGCATATATTTGTGGGGAATGCTCCAGTTTTATGTAGCCCCTGGGTTTTCTTCCTCAGAGAGGTTACTCCCTCATTTATTCCTTGTTCTCATATCTCTAGGCTCTTGCCTAGTCAGCGTTCTGTAGGTTCTTTTGAAGTTTGAATCAAGGGTTTCCAAACTGGCTGATACTGGAAATGTATCACAGATTCAAGACTATCTTTAAAAAGTCATACTAAAACTCAGAACACTAGGGAATCTTGGTAAAAATTAATGTTTTTTCTACAAATAAAAATAGCTCTTTAAAACTGTTACTATTGCTGTTCTGGCTAACACAGAATTAAAACAGCAACTTGTGCACAAAACTTGAAGTTTTCGTGCTCTCGGTCCCTTTTACTCGCATCTATAAACATGAGAACATGAAAAAAGTACATTATTCAAAAATCTATGCTTACAACTATTGAAATGTAGTTTTAAAGCCCATAATGGGCTTTTTATTCGGTGGATAAAGAACTGGCTGGATAGTTGCACTCAAAGGAGTGTGGTCAATGGCTCAATGCCCAAGTGGTGGCCAGTAATAAGCAGCGGTACTCAGGCGTCAGTACTGGGGCCACTGCTATTTAACATCTTTGTTGGAGACATGGGCAATGACATACTCTGCACCCTCAACAAGTTTGCTGATGACACTAAGTTCAGTGGCATGGTTGACATGCTGGAGGGAAGGGATGCCATCCAGAGGGACCTAGACAAGCTGAGAGGTGGGCTAGTGCAAATCGCATGAAGTTCAACCAAGCCAGGTGCAGCATCCTGCACCTGGGATGTGGTAATCCCAAGGACAAATACAGGTTGGGTGGAGAATGGCTGGAGAGCAGCCCTGAGGAGAAGGACTTGGGAGTGATGGTGGATGAGAAGCTCGACATGAGCCGGCAGTGCGCACTGGCAGCCCAGAAAGCCGATCATATCCTGGGCTGCATTAAAAAAAGCATGGCCAGCAGGTTGTGGGAGGTGTTTCTACACCTCTACCATGTGCTCAAGAGACCCCACCTGGAGTACTGTGTCCAGCTCTGGAGTCCTCAACATAGAAAGGACATGGAACTGTTGGAACGTGTCCAACAGAGGGCCACGAAGATGATCAGAGGGATGGAGCACCTCTCCTATGAAGACTGGCTGAGGGAGATGGGCTTGTTCAGCCTGGAGAAGAGAAGGTTCCAGGGAGACCTTATAGCAGCCTTCCAATATCTGAAGGGAGCCTACAGGAGAGCTAGAGAAGGACTCTTTGTCAGGAAGTGTAGCGACAGGACAAGGGGTAACAGCTTTAATTTAGAAGAGGGGAGATTTAGATTAGATTCTAGAAAGAAATTCTTTCCTGTGAGGGTGGTGAGACACTGGCAGAGGTTGTCCAGGGAAGCTGTGGATGCCCCATCCCTAAAAGTGTTCAAGGCCAGGCTGGACGGGGCTTTGAGCAACCTGGTCTAGTGGGAGGTTGGAACTTGATGATCCATAAGGTCCCTCCCAACCGGACCCATTCTATGATTCTATGAATCTATGATTCTATGATTCTATGATTCTATGATTCTATGATTGATTCTGTGATTCTATGATGTATCTGTATGTGGTTCTGCAAGGGTAACAGCTTAACAGTGTGAATACACACAAATAAAACAGGAACATAGATGAGAAGCAAGCATGTCACTTTTGCAAATACCTTTCCAGCTAGGTAGTACCTCCCAATACCTGAGATTAGTTAGGCTGGACTGGAGGGGTATTTAATGACCACTTTTTCTCTTAAAGAGTAAGATCCCACTTAATTTTTTGTTAAAGCTTAATTAATCTACAGCACACATTTTTAAAGTCAGGGTTAACATTTGATTCTAACAAACTAATATAAATTATATCTATATATATATTCTTGTTAAGCTTTTAAGAAGATTAGTTCCAATACCACTATGGATTTGAGCAATGTTGTGAATGCCAAAGCATCTGCTGTCATGTGAAGTTTGAAATAAGTGCTGTAGCTCATGTGTTTTCTTCTGGGGGCTGGTGAAGAGATATGTTATGGGCACCACCCCACAGAGATAAGTCTGCCAAGGCACTTCAGCCACTGTTACTGTCTTCTCTCTTTAATCATCAAACTTAGGTGTTTAGTGAACAGGCTTTGTTTGTTAGAAATGAAGCTGGACTCTGCAGAGGTTGATTGTGAACAATCAGTTTAAACTTTTGATCCTGTTAGAGCTTCAGATTTAAAGAATAATAATTTAAATAGGAATGAGTGGGGAAGACCAGTCTGACAAGCCATGTTTCAGCAATTTTTTTCTTGAGGAGCATAGAGAATCTTCTCAGGCTGATATCAATCTATACTATCCAGCCTGAGCTCACCCTGGCTCCCAGAAAGACATTAAAAACCAGTGATTTCTTGTCTAGCCCTTGTGTAAGGGCTATAAGCGCTCCCTCACCCCTGTGGGAGATCTGACCAGGCTGCTGGGGCTGGAGACAGACCAGGAAAAGGGCCAGCTGAAGTTAGTAAAGAGGAAAAACCTGTTTTCCAGACCTTGATGAGAAACAGATAGAAAAGAGGAATATGAACCTTGATCATTCACACTTCAGATGAGTGGCTATTTCTTGTTGAATGCACAACAATCTCTTATCTTTCTCAGTCCACCATAGGTGTCTAAGTCTACAGTCTTTAATTTCTGCTCTTGAGAATGATAAAGTGCCTCCCTCCAGCCTGGACTTTAGTTCCTGAATCTTTGAAACCTAATAAGTCTTTTTGGATAACAAATAATTATAGTGTTTTAAAAAAGTAATAGTGGTGTGGCTTTTAATTTGGAAAATATGACACAAGCTCTTTATATTGATCCACACATAGCTTGATTGGGCTCTAGGATTCTCTGTTGAATCCTTGGAGATGTAAAACATATCACAGCTGTTAAAGATTGATGTTTTGTGTAATTGGAGAATGTTCTGAAGCCACTAGAGATTTTTAATTACTCACTAGATTTAATTCTAAGGCAAACAGGTCACTCATAATGTCTTTTTTCCTGTGTATAAGCAGAGGACTCAAGAGTGTAAGTGCAGTATGACATCAGGAGTCCTAAGGGCACAACTACAAATCCCATCTGCTGTGCTGCTGCTCAGTGAAGCAATGCAGCCCTGAGAGCTGGGCAAAACCTGGGCTTACGCTGTCAGAAACATCAACGAACATGTGCTCATTGCATGTGAAACATCCCATATAGCATGAAAGCACAAAGAAGAAAAGAAGAAGGTATAAAGGATGATCAAGCCCCTACAAGAACAGGGGCAGAGGTATGAGAAGGGGAGCAGGAGGACTCCAGCCCTGGTCCCATGGATAAGGATGCTGCGCCTGCTGGGTACCTATAGCACAACCTCCAGCTCCTCTGGCAGAGAAAGAGAACTCTTCTTTTATTTGCCATTTACAATATTTTGCTGCTGCAACTCAGCAGTCTCTACTGTGTTATCTTTTATTATGCAACTAGGTTAAGTGTATCGGAATTTTAAGCAGGTATGTGGGCATGTGTGTGTGTTTTGTGCTCCAGCCTCCCCACGCAGTAAGGTGACGGATAGCACAGTGCCAAATCAGAGCAAATTTGGATGCATCACATCTTAAAAGTAATCAGGTGGCACTTGACAGAAATGCTGCTGCTCGGTGGTGATACTTGGTGTTGCTATAGCAGGAGTGTTTTTAAGAGCTTCAGCAAAAATAAAAAATAGTGGTGAATTATTTTCGCTTGCTGCATTAGCATCCATCAGCAATATTAAATGCAGAGAACTGAAAGCATCAGTTTAAACCTTTCACCTCTTGATGCTCTTCTCCCAAATGCTAATTTCATTTAAAACAAAATAAAACAAAAAAAAGGAACATGTTTTACATAGACTTTTTTTTTTTTTTTTTTTTTTTTTTCTGTTTGGAACACGCAAAAAGATTTGCCCATGAAAATTTTTCACATTAAGTCAGTGATATAAGGAAACATTTTTTCCCATGGACATCAAACTTCATAATATGGTTGCATCACTCCTTCATTACCACTACAATAAAATATTTTTTTCTGTTTCTCTTGCCTTTTTTGTTGACCTAAATACTAACAACTACTTCATTATTTAACTGATGATATTATGTGATTAAAACTTGCCTTTGAGAGCTTATTATATTGATTAATATTGCCCTTTGGATGTTCTACACAGTCATTTTTTCTTACTATGCCCTCAAACATTTATTCTTTTTGTTGATCATACCAAGGCCAAGTAGAAACTAAGGTTAATGATAACTCTAAACTTCATTTTACCCTCACTGATACTCTTGAGAAGCCTCATGGCATCAGAACAACATGGTCTGTAAAATCATGTTGAACTCAAAGATCTTAAAAAGCATCATGGTAGGAATGAGAACCATCTTACTCCAAATACAAGAAAATCTTATGTAATTTGGAAGACTTTTTATTGATTTCAGTAAGATTTTAATGCATTCAGGCTATTTTTTTTTCCCCTAGTATATCATTAAGAAAGCAGAGACTTGCTTTTCTTTTCTCATGTAAATCTGTATGTAAATGTTGCTACTTCACCAGACACTGCTCTTTCAGGAATTTAAACCATGTTTCCTTGGCATTCTTAATAATTCTGCAATATGTGTGTTCTTGGGATAATTGATTCCAGAATTGTCACTATTCATTAATTTAAAAATATATTTTTTAAACTGTATTTGAAAAAATAAAAATAAATTTGTTTTTGTGTTTCTGAGCCTTTAGAGTTCATGCTGTGCATGTTTTATGCCTCTTTACTAAGTTATTTGATTTTAAATATGCTAAAAATAATTGAAAGCACATACAGCTGCTTATCAGAGAAAGCAGGGCCTTTCAGCCAAAAAAAAAAAAAAAGGTTCATTTCAGGTAGCTTTAGATCTTACCATGATGCCCTGAATTGCTCAGATGAATCCATTTTGTGTGAGTGGTGTTTAACAAACACAGTCTGGATCTCTGGGTTCTTTTCCTAAAGCAACATCATACATAACATATAGCATCAATTAGTCTGTCTGTCATGAACAAAGGATTTCAGACCGCGCACGGGCTCTATTTTCATCAAATCACATCACTCTTGTCTGTTTACCAGGCAACTCCTAAAATTGCAATGTTGTCTTAGCTTGCAATTTTGTGATATAGTTAAGACTTCCAAAGTGGGATTAATATTACCCAAATTAATATTACCCAAAGGCCTACAATGCAGGCTTCTGAGGCTGTGGCGTTCTTCTGTGCTTGAATATAGAGTTAATCTAAGCCAAAGAGGTAAGGAACCCTCATCATCTCCTGGTCAGAGACAAGGAGTGAACAAGTTGAGGAGTTCCAACTCTACGATATACAACAGATCTAGAAAGAAAAAACTCTCTGTGGAGAAACAGTGCAGAAACCACCAGAACTGACCAAATAAAAATGACATTGAGTGAACTTTAGTAGGAAATCTGTTGGAAAGTTTGCATGCCTGCATCCCTCTATTCATAATACAATAATGAAAAGAAGAAAAATAATACTAAATTCTCCTGTGCCCTGAAGTCATGCTAGGTGAGACTGAGAATAGAATATAGTCCTAACAAACTGAGTCTTAGCTTTCAAGTAGCTATTTTTTTTTATTCCATCTTCTGAATGCCTAGGATGAAGCAAAGAATGAAGTGCCCCCAGGTTGTAAAAGCTCCTCCAAATTCTCATAGCTATTGATGAAAATGAGCCTGTTATTACCACTGCCATTTAGAGCAGAGACTGCAAGCAGCTCTGAGCAGTTACCCAAATGGGTAAATGGGCTTAGCCCAAAACTGCTTCAAAGACAGCATGCAACCTCCAGGCACTTGCTGTCAGCGTGAATGCTTACTGCTCTTCACTTGGAGTTTCCTATCTGACCTCTCTCTTTAGACACACAAAAAAAAAATTCTGTTTTTTATTAATTTCATTTTCAGAACAAAGTGTTGAAATGAGATTTTCTTTCATTTCATTTCCTCTTAGAGGAAGGAACTGAGTTAAGGCCTATCATTTACAAAGGAAATATGAGAAAGTCATGGTAACCTGAAGAACTTTGGAAAGAGAGCTGTAGCTTTCTTGTGCCTCAGCTCCTCCACTTGCGAAAGAAAAGGAATAGCAGTACCATATTTTTTGTAGATTGCATAGATGAAAAAGCTTCTGAATTTTTATAATAATCTTTGTTGTTCTTGGTAAGTTTTGATATGTAACTGTTTGAAAAATCAGCAATTTTCTTGTGCTCTCACATGTAAACATGTCTTGGCATTATCAGAACTTTCTTTCAAATCTCCTGTTTTGTGAGCATAAAAAAGTCTAAAAGTATCAAATTCTGATTCCTCTATATTTTGAAAGCCATTAACGGACATTTTATTTTGATTTAGATATGTAGAGATTGGATACACACATCCAATCCACATTATCTATACACATTTATCTCCACACTATTTTTTAAAATTTTTAATTTTTTAGAAAGAGCCTTAAATATACCTCATGAAAAATATCTTATTCTTTCCTCTTTTGTATTTATTGCATTCCTTTCAGCTATTCTTCATAGATAATAATTAGCTTTTAATACATATTTAGAGCAGGATTTTGTGCATTAACAGTTCTCTACCATTTTGTGATACTGAGTGGGAGGTGTTGGAGTCATTATAACTCCTACTTGTAGGATTAGCAGAAAATGCTTGTACAAAATCCTCTGTGAATCCCTTAAATCCTCAATTTAATAGAATTTTTCTAATATGTATGATGAATTGGCAACCTGAATTATTAAACAAAACCATTACTGTTTTTTATTCTTAAGCATGTGCATATGACATAAACTCAGAAATGAATTTAATTATCAATTACATTATTTCCAATAATTAATTAGAAATAAATTAATTGATGACTTTCTATGAATAAGAGCAGGTAGAATGAACAGACCACTTTTAGATAAACGTGGAGAAATGAGCATCCTTCCAGTAGCTGTGCTGTTGTATCATTGTTTCAATACTGCATTGTGTCTCATAAAAATAAGACTATAGGGGATTTAGACCCTGGGCTAGTCCCATTCCACCTTCACCATAATGCTGCAGCTCTTCTTTATCTAGGTGACCTTTGCATCCCACTTGTAGCTGCTTGTTCCAGTGGCTGTTTCTTTTTGGCGCAGAGGCTCCTGCAGCAGGAGAGAAGATGTAGGGCAGTGCAGCAACTTGGATCTCTGTGTCTTTTACCCACTGAAGTCCTGCACTGCAGCCTGACCCTATCTTGATACATAAGAAAATGAATTAGTTTAGAAAAAAAAAATTCAGCTTTTGTATATAAAGGTCAAATATTTCACCAACTACAAGAACTCTGAAATTAACTCTAATTTCAGAGTTATTTTAAAGCCTCCCGTTTCTTACTGAGTGAGAATCTTGTGTACAGCATATCTATTGCTGGCACCAAGAATATGGTTGGAAGACTAGGCTAAGGAGTTTGTGTTTTGACTTCAGATCTCAAGAAATCAATGAACTAAATGCATAGGGAAATAGGAAAGCAGTGTGTAAGACTGAATTTCACTGTACAGTACTTCACAGCAGATCCACAAAACTACCATTCTAGCATCCTTCTTGTTCAAACATTTTTGCATTAATAATTTTATTAAAGCTGGATCACTTAGCAGCCAGACATCAAAGAGGCAAATTTCCTAATAGGAGCAGAAATACATAGACTAGTTGTTCTACCATTCACCATCCTTCTCTTATCATTGAACACCTCCAAGATTCTTTTTCTACATTCTTCATAACCTCCTGTAAGGCATCTTCTTTTTCCCAAGTCAGTGTCTGAATCCTTGTCTCATTCATACTATTTTATTTATACTGATATAGATAAATCATCCAATTATCCCCAGTTTTCCCCCAGTTTAGATATATATGCTGGGGTGACATATTTGGAGACATCTCGGATAATTTGTGACTGGTTTTTATTAAATTATTTTGCTTTTGTTGTGGGCTCAATTCACAAATTACCTTAACTCACAGACTGAAATTTTTAGAACTTGGTGTCTTTGTAAAGCAGGGCTGAAAAAGATGCGCTGTGTTCTTTCTGCATTAGGTGTCAGAAAAATCTCCTGGAGATCTCTCAAAGCATAAAGGGATTTGCGGCCAGAACAATATTCCTGGAGACTCGTGTTCCTGGGAGAGAGTTTTAACAATCTAAAAGTAAAAGTTCTTATGTCCAGACATGCTTGAGTTACTGATATATGTTAAACCAAATGGTGTTGAGTGGATAAATCTCTAAACCCATAAGAAGAAAGGGCACAAGAACAAAGTCCTAGAGAGACTGTGAACAGAGAAGAGGACAGAATAGGTGTCACTGATATGTGATTTCGTTGGAAGAAGCTGCAGCGCTGAATGATGTTGCAAGGGGGCAGCGCGGCCCCTCCATCACAGCGATGTGAAGCGTGAGGCTGTTTCCATACTGGAAACCCAGTACTGTAGCCCGTTTGATTTCAGTATCTGAGAAAGCAGGGACCCATCCTCAGAGCCAGAATGCTACGCTAAATCTCTGTGTATGTTTTTTTAGTGACTTCTCTCTTTATGAGCTTTAATTTCAGTTTATATTTTAAAAATATTCCATGAACTGTCTGATTCCCTGTTACACATCGTATACCAGTGTAGCTGCTAGCTTAAACCCCGCAATGGAACTGTGAGGTAATACTTCATGCATATGCTGCACTTTGCTGAGTGCTTTAACTGAGTAAACACACTTTTTTGTTACACATTCTTAATTATTTAAAAAGAGATGTATTAATTATTAATTCTCTGTGAGCATGTGAAAGAATACTGGAATTCTCTTTCTGTAAGCTAGCTTCCTGGAGCTAGGTTCAGATAAACCTACAGTCTCCACAGCAGCTAATTCCAGACAGCTTTTTGTCCAGCGAAGCTCTTACCTCTTCAGAAATGCTTCCTAACCATTTCCAGAGGGCCACTGTGCTGGGACAGAAGTTCTGCATTGAAAGAAGATACTAAGAAGGGGGGCTGATTGTGGGGTGAAGTGTTGGTTGTAGCTGTGACTATTTCCTCAGAGGTACACAAAATACCCAGATTAAGGTAGGTACTGGGAAGACTGGAGCTTGTCCCCTGATAGACATTAAGTAGAAATTAACCTCTGTCACTGCTGTAGCAAGCAGGCTAATGATTAAAAGGGCACCTCTTTTCTTGAGGTGGTGTTGCCTCTTGCTATTTTTCGAGAAAAAGCATCAATTGAGAGAAAACATCCAGGCAATTGTGATCCAGGTGCCACTCAAGCATCAATTTATCTTATTTGGGGAGTATAAATTTTTATTATTTGTATCAAAGAGGGAATCTACAGAAATTTAATAAATATAGTTCTAGACATGGCTCAGAAATGCAAATTCTAGGGGAAAACCTCATGGATGTTCTTCAAATCAGGTACAATCCAGTAATATAAAAAAGAATGCTAAAAGAAGCTTATTTCTTATTTATAATAAGAGCTACAAAGACAGTGTTCTTGAAAACTTTTCTACTGGAGGAAAGAGACAGAAAACCCCTTTAGGGTTTACCAGATGCTTTTTTATTCTGTCTTCATGACAGTGAGAAGACAAAACTCTGTATATTCCTAAACTGCTGGCACATGCAAGTTTATTTGTTGTCTATACAGCATATCAGAGATTAATCTGTGTGAAGACATCAACGTGTGGATTCTGGTTCTGACTTGTTTGAAGAAAGGTTTTGATGAACTAACCATACCTTATTTCAAAAGGAAACATGGGACATTAGTGATACCCCGAAAGGTGAGGTAGTGGTGAAGGGCAGATGAATGTGGGCAATGTGTACAGTATAGTGATAAAACCACTGTGGTCAAGAAATGGGAAATTTGACCCAGAAAAATAGATTTTCATGCTAATTAGGGAAAAGAAACGCGAACCAGATATTTTAAATATTTATTTCTCAGACTGGGATAACAGCCTTTATACAGCACAATTTGCATAAGTTCTCAAGATACATCCTGTATACAATCACAAAACCATGACATGGATTTATACATAAAGTGAAAACTGAGACAGATTTACAAGCATTTTTTTTACAATTCTCATACCGCTTTTGTTTCAGTTTTTACAACTTTTAGAATGAGTCTGTATTTTTTTCCTGATGAATCTGGAAGCAAAACGAAAATTAAAAAAAAATTAAACTAAAATGAATATCAACAAACCACCATCTATGCATGCAACATTCACTGTGGAAACATTAAATTTCTCCAAGGACTAATCTTTTTTTTGTGTGTTTTTGTGATTTTTTTTTGGTGTTTTTGGAATTTTTTAAATATTGGGTATGCTGTACACGTTGTCTGTAGCATGACAGCACACACGCTAGTCAGCTGTTGTTGAGCACCTGAGCACATCACTGAACATCTATAAGATACATTCAAATAAGAACACATTGACATGCTTGGATGTCAGATGGAGTCCATAATTTAAACTCAGTGTGTTTTACAAAAATGTATACTTATTTACAGCGTAACAAATTAAGAAAACTGATTTTGCTCAAGTAATTTATTTTGAGTTGTGGATATCTATATATACTATAACTTTTGAGCTCATCAATATATTTGCTTTTAATGTTTTTTCAAAATAATAGAACATACAGAAAACATTAAAATGCTTTTTATGATTTAAAGAGAGAGTATCCGGATTCACTTATTCTTTCTGTTTTCCTTCTAAAGGCAACATGTACTCATAAAGAGCAACTGATCCTACATGCCAAGTGTACTGAAAATTCACGAGGCATGTAGGACTAGGATTTAAATATAATGTAGGTGGATACTTACACTGAATTTCCTCTCTGTTTCATTACCTTTATAAGTTACACTCACACAAATGCACATTTTCTCTGTTATTCACATAGGTATGTACATATCTAGATATATACTCAAATAATGGAATCTGGGACTTTCAACATTGTAGCAATGAAAATAAAGTACTTAAAAATAGTGTCAGTTATGATTCAAATAATAATTTAAAAAAATACTATTAACATCTTTATGATATCTTCATGAAACTAAATCCTAATTAAATAATCTCTATTGGGCACACACTAGCTTACAATATAATAGATGTCTTCTTTTTCTTCATCATCATCCTGAAACTAAGAATCAATATCAGCTGGTTACCAGCTACCATATCCCACAGCCTAACCATGCGAACATTCAGCATCCAGAAAAATAACTCAAATGTTTTATAGGTCTTGATTTAAAGCCAGTTTAAGTGAAGAGATTGGTTGCTACTGACTTCAACTGGCTTGGATTGGGCTTTTGTTTCTTCCACACAGGATCTATGTAATTTAAAAATGTTGGTAATAATAAAGAAGCAACACTCATTACCCCTGGATACTATCCTTTTAAAGTGTAATGTTAAAGAACTAGCTCAACATTCATCACGGAAACTCTCATGTCTAGTTTAACCTGGAAAAAAAAAGTGGCTGTTTGCTGCTCATTGTATGCATAACAACAATGATGACGCTAACTTTAGAAATCCCTGTCATTTGTAAACACATACTCTGTGCTTTTGCTCAATTTCATTGTTTCCACTCACGAGGCCTTGAACAGAGAAGCAGCTTCAATCTCTGTTGACTCAGCACATTTATGAATAAAAAAAGTTAAAATGCCTCTGCTATTACCTCCCTGCAATATGTGTCTTCAAAGCAATCATAGAAATGTGTGAACTCATTAATAATCAATCACTCAGAGATGTAAAAGCTGTTGCCACATCGAAGCACTTTTGGCAGGATAAAAGAAACAAAAAATAATGAGAAAAAAGTGAAAAAAATATACTGAGATATATACAAAAAGTAAAAAAATACTAATAGTCCTTGTTTAATTATTTTTTAGAAAACATTATCACAAGAGAGTTTTTCCTAACTTCATTCATAAATTAAAAAAAAAAAAAGAAAAGAAAAAAAAATGCCATTCAAACATGAATCTGTGTTGCATAGAGTGATTCCAGTACAACCTAGAAATTTGGTCAAAATAAGGAACTTGGCACACTTTGGAAGCATCCTCTGACCTCTGAATGATGCCACCTAGGAAAAGAGAGAGCGTGTGGGCCCAGGTCTGTCACTAGCCCACCCTGGGTGACACCAAAGGAGCCCTGTTCTTGCTGCAGCTGGCCAAGGCAGTGCTACATTCCTGACAAACTCTACTCTGCCTCATATGATGGGAGTCCAAAACTGCCATTTCAACATGCAGAGGCATTTCATGTGTTGTTCAGAGAATCAAAGGTGCTTGAATTAAACCAGTGGCCAGCAGCTGACCCTGCATAGGTAGATTGTTCTATGCAGCTGCAGCTATACCACCCAACTCAACTATTTTATAAAAATATTGGCCACATTTGTATGTGTGTGAGAGCAAAGCATGTCTGTCCACTTTCTCAATTAAGAGTGATGATTACAGGCTTCCCAGTAAGACAGCCAGATAGTGCTCGTTCCTGTTGGAAGTCTCCATAGCAACTACCAGCGTGACTTGCTGTCTTTATAATAAATCTTAGCAAGAACAAAATTACCAGCAGTTTGCACAAAATTGCACACCTCATGGCTTGTACTTCACACAGTAATTGAAAATGGATTTTTTTTTCTTTTTTTTTTTTTTTTTTGGTCTTTTTTTCAAAGTAGGAACACAGTATACCCATCAGGAATGCAAAATAAGCCAGTAACCCATCAAAAGAGCAACACCTATGTCAAATATATCCAGATAGGATTTTTTGGTTCGATCGGGGATTTTTTCTTTGAAGTATTTATCTTTTCATAAAAACATACACAACATCAAAACATATAGGATGTTTACAATAACTCCAGAGGACTTTTTTTAAAATATATGAGAGGTAGGGCATACATATACTGCTGAAAGCATAAAATTCAACATTAAAGCACAAATCCTACTTCCACTGTCAGTGATGTTGTGTGTTAAGATAGCTAGCAAGATTTTAGTAAGATTGCTCTGCTTGCAAGTTAAGCAGGCTACCAGCAGGTTATCAACAACTTGACAGAATTTCCCTTGCTGTGTGTATCATTAATATCTTCTGTGGGTTTCTTCTCATATTCCTTTTCCATGCTGTTATTTAAGTTACTAAACGTAAATAAAAAACTTCGTGAAAAGTGTCACCAGATTAGATTAAATGGTATAGATTTTTCATGGTGAGTTCAGTCCAGCTTCTCAGCTTCTGAGTAAGCTGGGCCTTATTTTCCTTTTTTTTTTTTTT
>VXBJ01000251.1:87247-100347 GCA_013400055.1 Nycticryphes semicollaris
TTAAAAAAAAAAAAAAATCTTAAAGGATTTTCCAGGAGAATATTTTCAGTTGGTCTTAAATAACCTGTGGAAGTTATTTGATTCTATGAGTGTACTACATATATTCAGAAAGTATAAGATGTTCTTGAAATAATTTGTGAAAAATCCTTATTGGGCAAGAAAAATGAATGTCTGAAGTGTAGAAGTTTGGTCATTTTCTGTTTAAATATGCAAAGATGATGAAGTAATATTCTGAGGGAAACTATTTTCTAATGAAGCAGTGAAATATTAGACAACTTCTGAGTAACAGAGGAGTTAGTACCATATTGATTCTTGCTTTTTTAAAGAAACTGCTATACTTTTAGGAATGGGAGAAAAAGCTCTGCTTTCTTCAGAAATGGTACAAGGGAAAATGTAACAACCAGCCTAAACCACCCCAGGCAGTAATTTCTTCTCAAAGCGAGCTAACTGCTCAGTTTCAGGCCCCTGAAAGTGGGACTTGAAGCATGGAATTGCTGACACAGTCTTAAAAGTTACTTTCTGATTTACTTTCCTAACTGAGAAGCCATGCTGTTGAGTGGATTATACTCAGACGTTCACCTGAGATACCAAGAGGATATTATTAATTCTCTCTAATGCAACAGCACCCAGGCAGTAACTGCCCTGCTATCCGTTCCCCTTAAATTTCAAATGTGTCAGTGGTGTTGATACAGAGCCCTGCACCGAGTGGGCTGGTGTTAGCACAGTGGGTCGACTTCTCCGAAGTGCCCACAATATAGCCCCCAACGAGTCATCTCTGTACAGTTTGAGAATAAGACTGGTTGCTGAAAAATGGAAGGACTAGTGGAAATAACTGTGTTAGTCCCAGTGCGTAAGTCTCTTCAATTCCAAACTTTTTTTTTAAAGCTGCTGATTCAAAGGGTAAGGTGAAGTACAATGTCACTGACATCAAAACTCGATTTTTTCTTCCTGATGTAGCGTAGTTTGCATCCTGACCTTTCTCTTTAAAACCACATCCCAAATTATAGACCATTAATATAGTTTTACCCATTACATTCTAGGACGGTGGTTTATATCCATTGTTAACACACTGAAACAAATGAAACAATCAGATCTGATTCTCCACAGCATAGTTTCTGAAGGAAAAAGAAAGAAGGAAAAAAGTAATGTAAAATAACATTACCACTCTTGCAAACATCTTGCAGTTTGTGTCAAGTGGCAAAATCTCACTACAGCAAATTATCAGAGATCCTAAGGTGCAGAGGAACAAGTTTTGCACTTCTGATAAGTGAGATTTGGAAAGTCAGTCACCCTAGGTGCTTTTGCATAAAATGATCTCCTGGTTGCACAGAAAACCAGACTCCTCTTTCCATCAGAACTAGCTCCAGCTGCAGCCGACCTCTGCATTAACACCTGCCTTCCAGCCTTCATTATTTCCTTCACAGTTACTCTCTTCACAAAGAGTCCAATAATACGGAGCCCTCGTGTCAGTCTTCGTTTCAAACAGCCTCACTTTAATTTCTGGGCCCAGGTGTTCTTTTACTTTGCCGTCTTTTGCAGCAAAACAAGTGTACTAGCCCTCATTTCAGTATGCTATGTAGCCCAGAGACTGCTCTTTTCTACTTTGTATTCTGAAAGACTAGCTAAACACAATGATATCAAACTATAGTCTTGGAGTGCTGCCGTTTTTAGCAGACTCTGCAGGTTTTGTGCCCTAAGCAGACAGCTCAGTGTGTCTGTGTGGAGCTGACCAACAGTTTGTGCCAGTTTACTATTCTTTTCCTTAGATCCACTTTGTCAAGCCAGATATAAGCTTCCCCAATCAGTGTCTTTTTCATAAACTTCCCTCCATTGGAGACAAGAAGAATCTGGGAAAGAAAAAAAAAAAAGACAATTGTCAATGTGCATATTAACATATCACATTTGCTAACAAACATGAAAGATGCAGAAATCCTGAGCTCTGATTTGGTAGCCACAGAAGCGAAAAAGAAACTGTGACTATAGCCCTTTATGTAGAGTCATCTTCCCAACAGAAAGCAAACTGTGAAAATTGAACCTTCCCCCTCTTCTATTTTGTTACCACGCCACGTACCAACTAGAAGGTGACAATCTTGGACTTTATAAAGCAATTTGTTTACCTGCTGGTTGCCAAAGACAAACACAAGGTCAAATTTTAAGTTAGAGGGTAAAGCTTTATTAAATGCCCTTTTTAAGTGCATGGAAGTTGAAGGGTGCCCTGCGTGTAGGCTGTAACTCAGAGCAGATTAATGTGTGAGAAAGTCAAGAGTTCTGGTTTCTGAACTCAGCAAGTGGTGGTCTAACCAAAAATGTAGAGCTGGTTTGAAATCTCACTCCTGTTGTGTCTCCACTGAGAACCACAGTATTACCTCTGGTCTTATGGCTCTTGCTTGCCCAGCCATGGAGAGTGGGAAGGGCAAGGAATAGCCCCAGCACTTCTGAGAGCTATGCAGGCTGGGTGATCAAAACTCCCTGATATAGGTACAGTTTCCAGGTAAGAAAGTTCATGCCGTACAAGCAATAGCCTTCTCTGAAAGACTCGGTTCATTCAGTGGATCTATAGGTTTGTTCTATGTGTTTCTGGGGGAAACACTTCTAATAATGTATATACTTCAGGGGGTGAGTTATAGTTATCTAATCATATAATTGATTCTCAATAAAAATCTTGATGCTTCTCTTTTTTCTTTTTTTTTTTTTTTTAAAAAAAAACCAACCACCTAATTCCTAGGTTTTTAAAAAAGGAAAAGAAATCATGGAAAATTGTATTTCCATGATAGCAGTAGGTTTATAATATNGGGAAGAAATTTGCAATCATTTTCCTGGATGAGCTTCTTAGTTCCCTGACCAATTTTTCGTGTCAGTGGTGAAGTAAGGCAGGAAGGTGGACAGCTTAGGCACCATGCCCATCAGTCAACATTTTGGGGGAAGGAAGATGAACCAATCCTCAGGCAGTGAGCTATTAGGTAGCTGCACTTTACTTCACTCATCAGAAAGCTCATCCTTGAGGAAAACAGGCATCCTGCCTGTACTACCTGTGGCTTCTAGGTCACTTGGTTGAGTGTTTGTCAAAGAAATGGACAGCTCAGAACCTGGCAAACCAAACCAGAACACCAGTGAAAACCATTCCTCTGGGTTTTTCTGATTATCCTCACATAGAATATTACATATTTCTATTCGCAGCAAGCCAGTCAGCCAGGAGCCAAGCTCAGGAACAAGGCAAAGGAGCCAGGAGCTTAGTGTTTTCCAGAAGGGTCCCAGGGGGGTTGCCAAGGGACAGGAAAATCAGGGAAGCAAGCAAGCAAGCTGCCAGGGGCTGAGGCAAGTGCCTGTCTGAAACTTGTCAAAATGTTTTCTGCAGAATGTTTTCAATCTGACACATCAACAGTTTTGGGACAGAAAAAAATGCTAACAGAAATATTCCATTACTTCTGTTATTCTCTCCACTCTTCCCAGCTGGATGCCTAGTACTTGTCTTCTCTTCCTTGTCGGTCTTGCAGCCTTGTTTTTTCCCCTGCTCCAGGCTTAAATTCCAGCCTTGTCATCCTGAATCAGTTAGTCTCAGTTTATAATTCTTAGGGTTTTTTCCCTTATTCCCAATACTCTTGATCAGATGATTCTACCTTACCATTTCCCTTCCCTTGCCTCCTCTCCTCTCCTCTCCTCTCCGACTAAAGGACGACGGAATATCTGGCTTATGTTAGTTATCTATCCATGTGAAAATAAATGAAGGTCGGTAAAGTGAATTCTACCTGTCAAAAAAGCGTATCTGACCAAATGATCCAATCTGTCTAAGCAACTGAAACACGAAAGGGAAACCATTCCTGAATCAGTTACCTGCATCATTTGATGTGCCAGAGACTGAAAATACTATCATATCCTTTAAAAATATAGACAGAGAATATTTGACTTTGCATAATCAGTGATTTTGTAATGCCTGAGATAATGACTTTTAAAGAAGTTGAAAGATGATAAAATAATTAGACATTTAAGTATCAGACATATCACAGAAATTTGGTTTACTTAACCTGGAAAAAGGGAGGAGAGATATGATAACAGCCTTTCAGTGTAGAACCTTTTTACAAAAAGGATGCAGATCAGTTTTCCTCTATGATTTGAGAGGATATTTAAGGATAAGTTAATTTTAAATATATGGCATATTTAAGTTAGATATTACACTAAATTCTCTAAATATATAGAAAAGTAATTTTGNAAAAAAATTGTGATGCTTCTTTTTTTTTTTTTTTTTTTTTTTTTTTAAAAAAAAACCAACCACCTAATTCCTAGGTTTTTAAAAAAGGAAAAGAAATCATGGAAAATTGTATTTCCATGATAGCAGTAGGTTTATAATATTCACAGTCACTGAGTAGACCTCTGGCAATGAGTAAGGGAAGTAACTGATAACAGCAGGAGGCTGTCACCCTCTATCTGAACCAGCAGGAGAGAAAATAGGACATTTCCTTGCTTGGTTTCACAAATCTATGCAAACAGAAGAATGGCAGGATTCAAGGGTGTTATACTTCACTGAGATGCTGGAAGAGACAATACAGCAGTAGACATGTAACAGAACTGTAGAATTAGGTTTTCCAGTAATCGAGAACTTTTTGAAAATTTTCCATTCTGATTTGGAAACAAAGTGAAAATGCAAATTTTTCAGTAATTAAANACCATAAGTAATGATGCTTGCTACAGTTCTATTCACAGAACTGAAATAACAAACATTTTAAGAGCAGTTTATGAACTAGGGGAAGAAAACTTTCACTGAGGTTTTAGTTGCATGATGAATATCAAGAAATATTGAAGGGGTACTATTGAGCTTGTAAAGGCTCAAAGGCTAAAATTGTCACATAAAATGAAGCTGAGAGTCACCAAAACAAATCATGTCATACATATTATTTTTTGTTTCATTCTATCCCTAGAGCTTTTAAAGGCTTCAAGCCTGTTTTTACTTCAGAAACAACATGAAAGTAACAACAAATCTTCTCAACTGTTTTTAAAAAGCAGGGCATATTCGCTTGTAACCAGTGTCCACTGTTGCACCTGTGTCAGTGCACTTTATATAAACACCTTTCCCTTACAGTTATAAACACTTGCATAATTTTAGAGTACTTCCTTTCCCTTAGCCCTGTTTTTCATTGTTACTGCCTATTAACCCATTCCTACAGTTTGTTTATTGTTGGGAAGTTTGAAGCTGGTTAAGTATCCCAGGATCTGGTCCCATCCGTTCTTCATCTGTTCTCCAAGCAATCAGGGATTGACTTATTGGGTCACCAAATCATGCAGTGGCTTTTAGATAATCAGAGATTGTAGACTTTTTCCCTTGCCTCCTCTCCTCTCCTCTCCTCTCCTCTCCTCTCCTCTCCGACTAAAGGACGACGGAATATCTGGCTTATGTTAGTTATCTATCCATGTGAAAATAAATGAAGGTCGGTAAAGTGAATTCTACCTGTCAAAAAAGCGTATCTGACCAAATGATCCAATCTGTCTAAGCAACTGAAACACGAAAGGGAAACCATTCCTGAATCAGTTACCTGCATCATTTGATGTGCCAGAGACTGAAAATACTATCATATCCTTTAAAAATATAGACAGAGAATATTTGACTTTGCATAATCAGTGATTTTGTAATGCCTGAGATAATGACTTTTAAAGAAGTTGAAAGATGATAAAATAATTAGACATTTAAGTATCAGACATATCACAGAAATTTGGTTTACTTAACCTGGAAAAAGGGAGGAGAGATATGATAACAGCCTTTCAGTGTAGAACCTTTTTACAAAAAGGATGCAGATCAGTTTTCCTCTATGATTTGAGAGGATATTTAAGGATAAGTTAATTTTAAATATATGGCATATTTAAGTTAGATATTACACTAAATTCTCTAAATATATAGAAAAGTAATTTTGGAAGATGTGTATAACTTCCTTCTCTAGGGGATTTTAAGAACAGAACAAGCCTAAAAAATTCAGGCCCAGTCTATAAATACCTTTCCTCAGTGTGGGGTGATGGATTAAACCATCTTTTTAAAATCTCCTCCAGCGCGATATTTCCATTATTATGTAGTTGTGTTACTTCCTTTGTAATTTTCTCTTTTCAGCAAACAACTGGGGTGGAAGATTGATCTCAAATGCTCATAGCACAGCACAGACAACATCCAAAATTAAGTTTTAATAAAATGCAGAATTACCTGAAGAGAATGCCCAGCAGGACTCAAGCTAAATCTAAATGTTTCATTGAACGAAGGCTCTCGGTCATGCCTGCATACCCTGGTTTTCTTCTTAATGACTCTCTTTTGGGTAGAGATATTGACAACATACAGCTTCACATACAGGTCTGGGGAAGAACAGTTCAAGGAGTTAAATATAGAAGCTTTTGAGTAATCGTTTGTTGCTAATGATTTCAACAGAGGGAAAGTGTTCTGAAGAAACTGAGAATGGTACTTTATAGAGCCATATTCTGCTCTTCTTCAAATGGTGTAGAAATTAAACAACCCCACTAAATCCAAGGGAATTACTGTATGTTTACAATGCTGTCATGAAAGGAACAACTACCTTGATGTCTTTATGTACGTATGAAAACATTATTACTAACAAGAGTCATTAATATTTAAAAAACTTTTTCACCAATATACAAAAGAACAATATAATTGTTCCTTAATAACCTAGGCAGATATCTTCTCCATTAAAGTTTAAAAAAGGATTAATTTTTAACTATAAAAAGTAAATAAGAAGATTATTAACTTCTGAGAGATAATTTGCTTCTACAAAATACTTTTACTTTCATTAAAGTTGCTTATAGGAAGAAAAAACACTTCCAAAAGAGTTCTACAGAATATAACACTATGATTAATAAGTAAATTTCTTTCCCATTTTAGTAGTGATTTTAAATTACTTGAGACACATTCTACTTTATGTTTTCAAAGTGTCATGAAGCTGGTTTCTATGTGATACCTGGTAGATGGTCTGGAGATTTAAATTTGTATGTGATATTTCTGCACTGAAGAATTTCTACTATCAGCTGTTCTCCATCTGTCTTCATTTCCTTCTTTAATGCAATCTTGATTTCACCCATAACCTGTGTTTTACCTGGAAAAGCAGAAAAAAAACCAACCCTCATTAATGTACAAGGATACCGAATGTACCTTTCTAACCTGTAAAGAAGTAGAGGGTTCTGGTTTGATTTTTTTAGTTTGGGATACTTTTTTTTCAGGACAGCTTATAGTTTTTAGTCAGGGGTACAAGGATAATGCATTGCTTGAATGAACAAATGGTAGATATGTGCAATACAGTTGTGTAACTAGATTATACCCTTCAGAATGTATTTGTTTCAGAGGAGCTTTGCTCTCAATAACACATGAGGGATCATTACAAGTCATGCAATGGTCAGTAGAAATCACATTTTCAGAAACATTTACTACAAGATTCTGAATTTATCTCATTATTAAAAGAAAAAAAGGAGAACATTCAATAGAGTGTTAAAAAGTAAGATTCTGAAAGGCAATGAGTTAAGACTAGTGAAGTTAGCATTTAGCTCTATGGAGCAATATCATTCACACAATTTAAAGGGAAGGGAAGCGCTCATTGTGACTTTTAAAAGTAAAGGTGATTTCCCTTCTTTTTTCCCTTCTGTGGGCAGAAATACAGATTCATTATTCTTACATTGTATGTATTTCTCTCTAAATCAGTCCAGGGTTGGACAGAAGACACAGAATTAAATGCAGGCAAAGCTGTTTCACCTTTCCCTTGCCTGTCCTCCCACAAGGCTTTACTGAAGCCAACACAGTAGAACAGGACTACAGCTTCTGAATGAGTGTAGTCACATAAGCAGAACCTATGCCTTAAGCTCAATGCTGTCAATAAAAAAGCATTACGTTGTAATAGGGGTTGTGCTTCTTTTCTATCGTCTTGCTACTGTAAAATATTATTTCACCTTCCTCGTCTCTTTAGAAATCATCAAAAAAAAGCCCCAAACCATTAAGCCCCTGGGAGTCTTTATTATCTAGTTTCTGGTGCCAACAGGCTGGAGTTTCACACATTACCAGGAAATTCTTTCACTGTATTTAATCATCCAAAACGTATGTTTGTACAAAGAGGATGGAGCCCTCATCTTGTGATGGCGGAAGAAAAAATCTTTGGTAGTTGGGATTGAAGAAGGAAAGGCCTAGAATGTCCTTGTTGTTATTCATTAATTGGTTCCACCATATGTCAACAAACTTTAAACTATCGCTATAATAACCTTTTCTTTGAAAGTCTTGAGCTTTTAGCTTGACTTTTGAATGACTGGAAACTAATACAAGAAAAAATTCTAATGTCTTCTCTGTTTTGTGGATGAACTACCAAAATCACTGATGAAAACGTGACATACTTGAAAGGTGTTGCATAAATCTGTTTTTTTGCTCAGTCTTTGTTCTTGCACTGTCTCCAGTGCTTGACCATGATAAAAGCCCAGCATAGACAGTCATAGCACTTATTGTTATTTCCAGGCAGTCCTAAGATGACCACAGCCTTTTCTGGGAAATATTTACCTAAATAAAACTAGTTACTATACTTTATTTCCTCTCTGTCCTTTAAGCTTGTGAAAGAGTTGTTAGGACCTCCTCTTTCTTGACTGCCGTAATACCTTCTTTTTCACTTAGATGTGCATTGAACCTAAGATGAGATTAAGTAGGATGCTATCCGTGATGCTGTGAGCTAGAAAAAGGGAGAAATGCTTCCAGTAAATTAGAATGTGTTTCAAAATTCCAGCAACGTTTCTCAGCATCTGGAAATTTTCCGTGGATTATTCTGTATCCCCCGATACTCTTTATGACAAGCAATCCTGCTTCACGATTTAAGCCTCATGGGGAAAACGATGATCTTCAGCTGCGAGCACATGAAGCATGATAGCTCTCTTGTGCCTCCATACTAATTTTCATTTCTCCCACAGCGTGCAGTGAAAAAGCCTTAACACCAGCTTTATGAAACTTTGCACTAAAATAAATCACCACTTCAAAACCTAGAAATGTTTTGGAGACTCAGAAGAGATTCTTCTTTCTTTCTTTTTTTGACTTTTTTTCCCTCTTTCTTGTATAGGTTCACTACATCTTTCCTTCCACAGGTCGTTAAGAATAGCTCAAATGTACATTGATTTCTGGAGTGGAATCTTTAAATGGAAATACATTTAGAAAAAGAGTTACGTTGATAAGAGGTGTTAATAATTAACTGCTTGTGAGCTGTTGAGTGAGTTCACAGGGGGCTGAAGAGGACATGAATGCTCTTTGACTGATATGGCAGAAGTAAAAGTGTTCACGGTGTCCTGGGATTTAACAACCTTGAGCATTGCACTTGTAAGAAAAGCTCAAACACAGTGCTCAGTCTCAACATTTTACATTCTTCTGTAAGTTTAGAAAACCTCAATCCTAAATGATGTGTAAATGGAACTGAATGTGGTTATATTGTTAGTCACGGGATGATGATAAACAAATGGTATAATGCAACTCTGAAGACAGTAAATACAGTGAAAGGAAAAAAAAAAGGAAAGTGGCTAAGATATTAGGAAATATTTTTTAACTCGAATAGTACTGTTTGCCTCAAGAAAGATGTATTCCAGGCATCTGGATGGCAAAGAACCATACTGTAAAGTATTATAAAAATTATTTTCTAATTTAGTCTAGGAAACAAGGACTGGAAAAAGATGAAATGGTTTTCTACAAATATGATAGATTAAATATCAAAAGGGACAAGAAATATTTAAGATCAATCTGTATGATATTTTACCTATTACATATATAACAAATGCAGACTTACTGATGTACCACAAGAGGAACACAGGCATGCACAGCAGCATCATGTTCACTTTAGGAACACATTAACAGTAGCTAATAAAGTCTTTAAAATATATAGCTATGATTAAATACATTAGTGCTTTTTATATGACAATACACCACTTTTTAGGGGACCAGATTTATTAAAAATCCATTAACAATTAAAAGGTGGTGGTTAATTAACTGAATTGCTGCCAGGTATTTGAGAAGTTCAAGGGGTTTAAATTTGCTGTGGTGATGGCACCATAAACTGTTGCTCTTGTCGAACTGCCACACTCCACACTGTGAAAGGTTAATTAGCTTTGCTATTAGTCTTAAATGACTGCTGCTGTATATCTCAGGATGTGTCATCTGCACTGTTGTCAATTTCCAGGGATTGATAACTATAGATTGTGCTCCCATTCCTTTCTGATCAGATGTGTGCTGTCAAACAAAATTACCCAAGACAGCAGTAAATAGTTGTCTTCCATCAGTCTGTGTTATCAAGGCTAATTTGGTGATGCATTTAAATAAGGAGGTAATTCTCACTCAACAATGGCAGGGATTTTATTCAGTTCAATGATCTAAATGTAAATTTCTGACCTAATTTACACACTTATGTTAGAATAAGTTGAATTGCCTTTTGAGATTGTCTCCTCTATTGATTATGTCCTTTTGAGATGGACCAAGTGTGAGTAGCTTAAATTTCGAAATTTAAGTATGAGATGTCTAAATGCTGCTACCTGATGAGCATCTACTAGATTAATTTGTTGAATAGATGCCAGATGGCCAGAAAACAGAATTAAGAAAATGCATAAACTGACATTTTTTTGCATGATTGTTTGCAAGTTAGTACGGCTCCTTCTGTTCCAGAAGACTGGGGGTATTAGAGCAGTAGAATTAAATATAACATAGGAGAGCGAAAATATATTGCCAATAATTTCCCAGCATTTTTCTTTCCAAATGAAGTTTATAATTCCAAAATAGGTAGAAAATGCCCTTCTGGAGCTTCACGAGTTGTATACTTTATGGTCAAGGATTTAAAATCACAGAAAGGTCCTTCTGAGCAGATTCCAGTGAGCCTGGTCTACAGAGCACAGAAAAATTAATTATAGTTTGTGGTGGTGGGTTTTGTGTTAGGTAGTTATTTTTTGTTTTTAGTTCCTTACAGATCAAATCAACTTTTTACTACTCAGTTGAAGAACTCAGACGTTGGAAATAATAAGCAGGTCAAAACAAATAAGCAAACCCAAACAATCAAAAAACAACATGAAAAAGCCCAGTTTTACTTTCCTATACTTTGTGGCTACAATCTATACGACTAGTGTACCTTATCCGTCACGTACGTGGAAGAGGAAGGAACATAGAGCTGTGATTGACTTTAGCAGGATTGGTCCTCCTGTTTATTCTCTTGTGTGTGCGTGTGCTCAGAGAAATTACTGCATTTTAAGAGGAATGTGTACTTTTTCAGAGTCTATTTCTACAAGTTGTGATTAAGTGTTACTTCCACATTTTTGAAAGCACACACCCCAGAGACCAACCCCAGGTTTCCCAATATTGGTGCAGAACAACACCTTAGAGTTGTCTTATTGTAGCATGATGATGGTGGTTTATGGACAGCATGATGCTGCCATGGGGGATGTCAAGGGAGAACATTGGAGTATTTGGAGATGCAAGGCCAGCTGCAGTAATGTCAGTACACAGCACAGGGGAAGAAACATGTCATCCACTCTGTTGGGATATAAGAAGATTCCAGAACCTAGGTTATGTCTTAGAAAGAGCAAATCTATTCATGCTAAAAGAATTTCCAGGAGAAAGCTAAAAGTTATTCAGAATGGAAATTAAAGATCCAGAGAAGAGAGTCAACCAAGGAGAGAAATTGCATAACAGAGCAAATGGCAGTTATGAGACTGCTTGGTGCAACTTGGTAAATGTTCTCTTGAGGAAAGTTTGGGAATAAGAAATCTCCACAGGTTTTTACATTAGTAGTTTCTGGTATTTGGTACTTCTGTTTAGCATGGGCGCTCCCCACAAGCACACTGAAGTGAATGAAATCTATCTCCCAACTTGCCTCAGAAATAAATTTCTGATGTATAACATGAAGTATTTTTTCTTCTGAATTTGTTACATTTATAATTCTGAAAGAGTAAGTAATACGCTTAAGAATTTCCATAATCTTTTGGTCTAAGACAAAGAGATAAGTAATGATAATCATAAGCATATGATCAGGTCTATTTTGTTAGAACTAATTTAATTTCCTTAGGTCTTTATCTGTTTTGATACCATGAGAGATTAAATTAATGAACCTCTGAGAGTTCTGTACAGTGTTTATTGACAGAATGCAGGCATTTCTTTGACATATTTTACTACCAATTGACCTGGACTTGTTGCAGATGTAGTTATCTCTAATACTGTGTAATAAGACATCACGTTTTCCAGTACTAAGAAACTCAAATGCTCCTTATGTAGCTGTGTTTCTTAAATAAACAAGATCTTGGATTCAGCTATATTAGGGTATGTTTATAATATTTAGAAACTTAGAATATGTAGTAGCATGTCACAAAATCTAAGGAATCCAAGGTAGGTTCTTGAGAACTTGATTCAAAAAAGGGAAATTTTACAGTTTTAGGAAATGGAACGGGATTTAAGAGAACTCAAAAACATGGGTTCTAAACCAAGATCTCCATCCCTTAGTAGCTTTCTGTGATCTTGGACTTCATCTCTGTGCCTAATGTCAGAGGTGGAGGTAACATCTACTTCTCTAAGAGTTGGATTCAGTAACTGGTATTGGGTATACTGGAAAGGGAGAGACTTTGATCAGGTAAATATAAACAGGATTTTGATGTGTGATCCCTAATCCCATGAGAAAAGACAGACTTAAAAAGTCTCATGAGGACCTATACCACTCCTATGTACCCCTCCACCATAATCCATGAAGTTCGTACAGACATCATTTTCTGTCTAACAGAGTGTCATTGTAGCAAGAAATATGTTTTTGATGGATTCCTTTAATACTATTTTGAGAACCAGAAGCTCATCCTCTATCAGACAACTGTACTTCAGGAAAACAAGATAACATCGTGTTATTGCAATAACTAATTCAGTACTACTGCAAATACTATCCATTTGTTATTTACTTTTCAATACTAAACAACTCTAAATGAAGGTAAAGCAAAAGGCTATTTAATATAATTTTAAAATTACATATATTAAGAATTCCATATAACAGCCAAAAATTTCTGATTTTTTTTTTTAAGCAAACTCCTCTCTTTTGGGGTTTTTGTTGATGTTGTTATGGGCTTGGTTTGTGGGTTGGTTTGTTTTT
>VXBJ01000251.1:100358-236194 GCA_013400055.1 Nycticryphes semicollaris
TTTTTTTTGTTTTGTTTTGTAATTTTTAACATCACATCAGTTACTTGCAGGACCAGTTGTTCAGATTCGTAATGTCTTTCATCCTCTTCCTGGGACATGAACTACAGGCAAAGCTGTTCAAAGTAATGATGGATGAGCTTTATAAATAATGCCTCCCAATGTTTACAGGCTCCAATCTTTTTTGTCCTTTTGAGATTTTTTTTATTACCTTCTTTTTGTCTTTTACCTTTCTCCATATTTTTTTTCTCCCTGAAAACTGCCACAATTTTCTCTGTAGGCTGGTTTTATCTTTGTATTCCATACTGTAAGAAAAATCAGACATCTAGTACAGTCTTAACTACTATCTCTTCTTGTCTCACAGTGCCTTAAATAGATGTTTCGTTTACTGGCATAGGACTGTCTCAATAAAGATGTTTCCCAGGTCCACAGATAAGTTTGAATACATGCAGGTTCTGAAATCCATTGCTCCTCTTGCAACTGCGTGCCCAGTCTGTCCTGCATTGTGCTATCAACAGGTTGTAGGACAAACTAGAGCACAGAGTAAGGCTGCCTCTTTTTACCACTGATCTGATGAGGATTTGCAGCTTCTGAGAGTCCCCGGTATGCATTCAGAATCTTCTCTAATCCACCTTTGTGAAGGTTAGGTGCTGTTATATGTGAAACACTAAGGTGTTGCTACAATTTATTGCCTTCCTTACCTAAAGTAGTTAGGGTTACTGTCTGCAGGCAGTTCTGCTCCTCTGAGATGGTAAATATTATCAGTTCATTCCTGACACATGGGTACCCCCTGGGATACAGGGGTGCTCTGCAGTGGCACGAGGCTTGAACTGAGGGAACTGCTCTCTCTTTTCCTTTCCTTCTTACCCTGATGTGAACTGCTGTCTGAGAACAGACTGTGTATTATGAGATGAGCAAAGAAAGTCTTTCACTAATATCACCCTATCTTCTCTGTTTTAATTTATATGCAATCATGTAATGAGGAAGAGGAGAAGAATTAAAGAACTTTACTGACGGCAAGCACAATTTACAATTTTGTGGGCAGTGAAAGTGGCTGGCTTTAAGGCTCAGGCATATGAACAAGTTGGCAGTTTTATATTATGATTCTTAGAGCTAGCAGGCTCACTGCCCACAAAATTGAATATATTAGTGCAGAAATTTCTCCTGGATGCCCAGAATTCTTAGTAAGATTAAGCAAAGAATATTTGAAGGAAAATAGTTTTCAGTGCTTATTTTCAGCTTTTTCAAGGAAAACCTGTTGTGCAAAGCACATTTTGAAAACAGAAAATGCCTTTTGCCTGTTGAGATTTTGATGTGTGAAATATTTCCCAGAAAAAAGTAAAAACCTTCTTCCATTTATTGGTCACTGTGTGTGTGCTTGCCTTTTTCAGAGATTTTATTCCTTTCTGTTAAAATAAAAGTAAAAAAAACAAACGCTGACTGTGGACTGATGTCATATCTAAAAGCTCTTGGCCTGAAGTAAAGTAATTTGTGGGAAAATAACACCAATACTTCACACATGTTCAAACACAAAAATAAAAATCATGGACTTGTACCAATCCAGTTTCAACTGGCTTTATTTCTGTTAAGTGTCATTCTAAAACATTGTAGGAAAAGGTTAACGAGGCAGTAGGAAGCGGTTAATGTGGTAATAAGATTAGAAGAGGTGAATTAGAGGGGAAAGCTGCCCATGTCAGAGATCTAAGGAACAGTATAGGGGATCAGAGGTTTCTCCAGAAATATTTTTTCAGTATTTGAGTAAGACTGGCTCCTGTACTGTAGAAGCATTTGGAATAAATGCAGGCAAAATCACGAGAACTGTAAATACCACTTTCAACCAAAGAAGGTGATCAGAGATGAATATAGAGATTGCTTTTAATGATGAAAGTGAACACAGATACCTGTGTTTGACAGATGGTAGGTAGAGGGAGAATCAAAATGGGGTGAAGGAAGTCAAGAGAACTAATTCATAGTACATCTGAGTAGATAACTGTTATCCATAGTTATTTATACTTATTTATACTTCTGTGGAAGGGAAAGCTGATTTCTCTATGAACATCCTCTCCACAATCCAACCAAATACCAGAATTCCTTAAATTTTAGCTTAAATTTAGAATAACAAACTGATGACAAGGTTAATCATAAGGAAGTTTAGATTTCTAACTCTGTCTAGACCCTTTATAAACCCTGTAGTCAATATGGATAGCATTTCCTTAAACTTATATCTTAGGATGGATAAATGCCTTCTGGAAGTGCCCTGCCTTTTTTTTTTTTTTTTTGGTGGTAGTTGAGGTGAGTTTCAGAGATAGTTGATGGCTTTGACTTAGAAATTTGATTTTTAAACAGTGAAATGGGGCTTAAAGTATCAAAATGGAAATCTACAGCTCAATCACTTTCCATCACTTCAACGAGAGAAAGATAAAATCATGGTTGAAATTATTCTGGCCGTTTTAATTGAACTTCAAATACAGGTGCAGCCTGGATCTGAAAAGAGGAACTATGCAGCCTCATGTCTCAGAAGGCAAAACTCTCCTCAACCACCTTTGCTCCCTTTTATCCTCACCATAAATCACTGCCTGAGCCTAAATATACATTCACAGTCTTTGCACAAATTTAGCATCTTACATAAGGAGACATATCAGACACTGCAGATTCAGCTGCATAAAAGACAGCTTGCCAGAGCACGTCTGAAATTTTGATGATGAAAGGCACACTTTGCCTTGGCTTTTGGATGGACAAAAGTACATACAGGGAAAAGATGAAAAGTATTTAATGTCTACACACAGAGCAACCTGACCATTGATTATTTTAATATTCTGTTGCAGCTGAAGGGAGAAGAAATCTGCAAACTGCCCTCAGAAGTCTGTATTTGACATAACCACAGTTCAGTAAAGTATTTTTGTACAATACTACGATAATCTTTGTGTAATATAGCATAAATGGTGTGTTAAAGTAGGAGTAGAGAATCTGCAAGCTCTTTTCCCACATCAGTACAAGAACACAAAATGGGGTTTACCTATAGAAAAAAAGGGAGGATTTTGCTAGATATTGCTTAGGTTCTCATTTAAATGATCACAGATTTTAACTTACTTTTCCTCTCCCATAGCAAATATATTTTTATCTTTTTTGAGTTTTGATATGCAAGTTTTTGAGGTTTGACAATATAGTCTGAAATGACAAAATCCGTTCTCAGCCAACCTTCACTTTCTGTGCCAAAATAATGAAAAAGTTTACACCTTCTCACTCTGAATATATATTTGAAGATGTGAACATCACAACAGATTAGTTTATTCTTTTTGTCTGCTTGAAGTCATGAAATTAGACATTCTGGTTTGAACCACTAGAAACCACAGGAAATATATTCAAGTCCATTTGGCTTATATTCCAATACAGTAAAAGTATCATGGAAATAATATGAACACTTTAAGATGAGTGAGATGACTCCCATGGATAGTAGCAAGTGAAAATAGAAAATTTTCCCACAGATATAACAAAGGGGAACAAATAATTATAAATAAAATTCAGAAATAGTAGGTAGCACAGTATCTGCAGGGGAAAAAATAGATTGCCAAGTAGGTTTTTTTATATATTTACTTTCGTGAATCCAAAGAGAAAATAATCCTTTGAACAGAGAATTTTGCACTTGGGGTGTAAACAAACATCCCCCAGCCTAAATTCAAATATGCAGAGTGCTTCAAAAGCATTGTAAGAACAACATATTTCCTAACAATAGCAGCTAAAAGTGCAAGCAATGAAACTAAAGTACTTGGCGATTCCATTTCTGAAAAGTAGTTCTGTTAGGACACCTGCTGACCACTCAGAGAGCAGAGTGATGTGAAAATTATATTTATTTATATAATTTATGCCAAATTTATAGGTGAGACATAAGCAAAATCAGTCATATAGCATTTAAGTGTAAACCAAAGGACATGGTGCGTTACAGGAATACCTAGGAATTTCCCTGTTTGCTTTGGCAGGCAGCTGCTTAGCTAATGATTTTTAGTGTTTTGGATATACAGTCTGATGAAAGAAAAAAACAAGCCTCAAAGGTAGATGCAGATCCTTAAAGAATTTAGGTAATTAGAAAGGTACATAGAAAACCAGCTCAAGGATAAAGTGCTGACTTCAGGAGTGGATGTTACCTACATATCTAATGCAGGCTTTGTTTTAATAGGCATACTAAAGATTTTTAAAATGGTAACCAAACTGAAAAAAATACTGTTGTTTTCTGAATTAGCAGTGCAAATAATAAAATATTTTGGTACTTTCCCTTTGCCATAAAGCTGTCCTATCACAGGAAAGTATACACAGTGAATAGTGGATAGGAATTGGTGTAAGAACCACATATGACATGTTTTCACTCCAGTTAGTTTGGAGAGTGGCTCATTCTACATTTACTGCACAGACAATAAGCACTGAGCCTGTACTGTTAGTGCAGTGGAACAAGCTGTTTCATTTCACAGCTTGGCCGAGTCATTTATAGCCCATAAAAAATTACTTAACACATGGTGGCATATGTAATTCTATAAAGCTTTCTTTGAGAAGGAGGTGGAAGATGGCATTTGTATACACAAATATATCCATACACACACTCAAGCTAGCACAATATGTTAGCACTCTTTTGTGTTATAAACCTAGTAAGCACACTATCATGGTAACTGAAGAAGAAAATTTTTGGTAAGAACCTGCTTTTTCATTCCTCACACCATGCTTTCCAGATTCCCCCTCAGATTTATACTGCAGCTCCGAGGCTCTTCAGTGAAATATGCTTAAAGTCTTGCTCATATCTCCCTGGAACTACACACTGGTGAGCACAGTCGTGTGTGCTGCACAGCTTGGGTACCAGAGCAGATGCTTCTGCACTGACTGTTCATGGGGAAAACAGGTAATGCTATTATATTAACAGATTTTCTTTTGCATACTTACATTACCTGGTACAGTGGTAGCTGCTCACAGTTGAGATGTTATTTCTCTATTATTAAATAAGAATGATTACTGAAATAATTGTTGCTAATAAGACGACTAAGTGTAAGAGTATGAGTAATTGCCTAGTCAGTGCGATAGTAAGAGCTGTGATAATTCTAACTTAGCTCATTTTGTCTAATATACTTAAGAAAGCCAAATCTGTCTTGCAGGACCATCAAAGTGTTTTGTGGCTGGCTGTAGGAGAATCTAGGAAATTTTAGCACAAAAATAAATACTGTAATTATTACTGGGATTCAACTACCTGCATAATCTGTCCAGTAGAGCAATGAGGGATGATCCTTTCCATTAATCAGGATAAATATGGAATCACCTCAGTCAAAACTGGAAAACTGTGTTAATCCAAATTTTACTCAGGAGGGATGGACAGAAATGTTATGCAGAGTATTCCACAGTGTTATGCAGAATTCAGTCCTACAGTCCCTAGAGGATTGATGTCTGGAAGTATTACTTACAGTAATGTGGAGATGTTTCCTAAAGTTGTTACCAGTTTGGAAAAATATAAATTTATCTTTCAGCTTCTGCCCAGAATCTTCTGTTAAAAACGTATTTATCTTTTTGAAAGTTTGTAACCTTCCATGAGAAATATTTATAGTCTAAAGTACCTGCTTTCCATTGAGATACACACTTCATATTTTCTCTCTCATTCAGCGTTCAGCAGAGCCATTATTCTTCACTTCATGCAATGCTGATTCCCTCAAACTGCTATAATAGACATATCTTAAAGTTGGTATTTCATTGCACTGTTGAACTGATGCATGTGGTTAAAGACCACAGAGACACATTTGAATAAAAAATATCATATAAAAACTTAGAACAGAAGAAAAAGTACAGGGCCAGCACCACACTTAAGTAAATATACTCATAGAACCTTTTGATGAAGACTGAAGTTATGGAAAGAAAAAGAGAAGGGGAAAATGTGCTCCTATTTACAGTGTTCGTGAACTGAGAAGAAATCTGTTAAGTAAATGGAATTATATAAGACTTAAAAAAACAATGGTGACACTAAAAATTATGACATAAGTCTACATTCCAAGTGAGCTAAATGACTCTGTAGAAAAGGTCTTAGTCTTCTCTAGGGGTGAAAATACCAAAAAATGTTTCTGAGTTTCTGAACTTTCATGAAGAATGGGGAAGATGGTGGAAATCCTCCTATAAAGAAAGGGAGAGATGGGAAATGCAGATTTTAGAAAAAGAGAAGTGCCTAATGTTCAGTGATGGGAGAATGGGATAGGTTGGTATCAGAGACGCAAAAGGAAAAATGTTTTACAGTGCAGGACTGAAAATTTTACACTACATTTATTCAGGACCTTTAAGAGTGAGAAAAAGTTAGAGACTGGTTCCTGGAAATTTAAGGTCTCGGATGTTGAGACCTCTCTCTGGCATCACACAGAGATACTCAGTCCCCTCTTCTGAGAGCGTAGAGTCTGGCCCAAGTAAGGGATCTTGAGGGAGGCTATGATCATTTGGCCTTCAGCAAATTTGACAGCATTTCCACCAACAACTGGGAAGCTCTTCTGGTGAAAATTTTCTCAAAACTTTATGCCCTATAAAAGGTGATTCAAAAAGCACACACACATTTGTATTTAAATATTTCTGTCTGGCTGGCTTAGAAACTCCCCCTGTATTTTCTGAAGTCATTGAAGCAAATACCATCTATTTGTAGATATAAAAGTTCCAACCCTTTTGTAACTCATTAAAAATCTTTTTCTGCTCCTGGGCAGTACGTATGCAGTAGGACTTGTATAATTAACTGAATCTTTTCAATAATGAATACAAAGGAGCATCTCATAGAGAGAAAATGCTCTGACAGCCTCTGTAGATTTACTTTCTGACAGCTGCCTTTAAACAGAAATGAGGCCTTTTTTTTTCTGTCTCCTGCCACAGTACAGTGAGACTGCTTTGAGAATTAGGGCCTCACAGACTTTATGCACTGAGGCCAACACTTATGATTTTATCAAAAATCTCTGAGATCTAGTACCACTCTTTTGAAGAGAGCTGTTGAAGTCTTGCTTGTAATTTATTGTTAAAAATTAAAGCTCTGCATATGGGAATTGAAAGTAGGGTTTTGCAATTCCTCACAAACTGAAAGTGCAACATAGACTCTTTGCATAATGTTGTTTAAAACTTGTCTGGTGTTTTTTTGAAATTTAAAATACCTGGGACACGAAAAAATATTATTAATCTTGCACACTCATTATAAATTTATAATAAAGTATAGCAAACACTCTATTTGTTATCATTTCCTATGAATACAATTCCACTACTTGCAGGAATTGCTCAGGCTCTCTTTACAGTTTCAATCAATTTAGAACAGAAAGTAAAAAGTTTTTTTTCAACTGCAAATGAAGACAAATTTTTGGAGAGAAAAACATACATTCTCCAGGGTTTGGAATTTACTTAGGAAGCGTCCTATAAAGTAAGAGAGAAGACTGAATAAAAATCTGATTTATAGTTCTGATTTACATTAACTGAAGAAAGATGCCTTGCCCTGAAGAGTCACGACAAAGAGAGCCTTGAATGACATAAAGAATATATAAAACAGCTCTGCCTTTTTAGAGACCCTAAAGAGACCCGATACATCTACTGAATATCTGCTTGGAATTGGCTTAAAAATATGAAACTACACTGGCCCTTAGGGTGGTGTTCATGAATAATGACTTGCTGAGCTAATGGCAGGCCATGGCTTGGTTACCTTGCCAGCTGACACACTCAGCATCACTAGACAAAACCTTTTGAAGAACAGTAAAGTATCACATGAAACTCCTGTTTCTAGCATCAGCCTGCAGTATTATTTGTGAACAACAAATTGTTTCTGTATTCAAGAGGAAAAATAGTCTGCATATAATTTGTTACAGAATATGTCTTTTAATTTTTCTGAACTAACTAGGTCAGAAAAAACATTAACAGCTGTAGAAAATCTTAGAAATAAGCTTGACTGCTTAATGTGTGTGCTGAATATTAAATGATTGAAGACAGAGAAAAATTCATAGGATCTGGACTAGTTAATAGTACTTATTAGTTTGACATTATTTAGTGACTTGAACAGCTGTTCACTGGATTCAAAACAAAAGTTATTAATCAATGAGAACATAAGCGTAAAAATAAAAGTAGAAATGCTATTTAAGTATGCAAATATTGAGGTATAGATGTAGATTAACTCAGTAACAATAAAAGTTACTGTGATTCATTTCAGATTATGATCTGCCTCTGGAAGGAAATTAAGTTTTCCTCAAAGTCTTGGATATAACTTTTTTTTTTGTAGTAATGAGTATAATTGGATCTGTATTCATCTTTGTCAAATTCAAAGTACAGTATCTGGATTCATCATGTAAAATTGACATTCATTTGTTTCCCTGAAACACTATCAAGCTGCCAACCTGATCTGGAAAATACTACATGTTGATACTCAAAGACTCTATTGCTCTGCCCGTTTTAATGGGCTTATTGTCTGTGGTGGTAATGCTGATTAATAATTCTGCAAACCATTATCATTGTGAAAGACAGGGCTGCAAGGCTGAAGAACCTGATGACCATGTTCTGTCTTTCAAGTTATTTCAGCACAATTTTACCCCCACACATACCACGTGCACAGAAGTGTTCCTCTTGCATGGGGTTTCACAAGGAAACCTTTTTGTTGCTGAACAGCAAGTCTGAGAGCGCTGGTACATTCATATTCCTCTTAGTGTTGAATCCACAAGGTGTCTATATTGTTACCTCTTCCAAAGAGGGAGAGGCTTTATTTGCCAGTCAAATATATAGATTTTACTGTCTTCAGATCTGAAATTTGAGGACATGTATACAACATAGCACTGATTTTAACTTTTTTTAGAATTTTAATTCCTCCTTCCTGATACAGTTTGGCTATAGGAAAGAGTGCAGCTATTTAAATCCATGATTTGGACATCATATTGATGTGGAGACTGCAAACTTAATCCTGAAATGGTTAGCAAGATACACTGTGCAAAGCACTCAATTTCAAATTTTGCAATAAAATTCATATAATATAGTTCAGCTGAACCACAGACACAGCCCTTTATTTTAAATAGAATTAAGCCTGAGGTGTCCATCAATGCTGTCAGTTAATAGTCATGATTTCTACCAAAATAATAAAAATTTCTGTTTCAGGCCCTTTGTGATACATACTCTGAACTGCTTCCACAAACTTTTTCTTTTAAAATTTTGGTTTGCTTCCCTTAGTAATAATAATACCAGTGGTAGTTAGCAAAGGACAAACTTTAAAACGGATAGTATTATTTGTATTATTTTCAGTTTACAAAGAACTGAGGCTTATAGACTGTAAAAAAAAAAAACCAAAAAACAAAAAACGTGTTCTTTGTGTACGTATGTTTTTGAGTGGTCTGTTATTTGCATGAAATTATAAGTAATTATAAGTGTGTCTTCTAATTAGAAGGGCCAGGCAACTACAGCTACAGACAGTAACTGCAACTGAATGTATATTGGTACTTTTCATTACTTTTTTGACCTATCTCACAGAACCACAAAGAGACGACATAATAAGGAACTTTCAAGCTCCATGCTGAATTTTTCCCTGTCTTCATGTGACACATAAACTGCAGCAAAGGAGCACTTTTTTATCAAGAATTCTTCAAGACACATAAAGCAAGTCTGCTACCCTGCTGAGCAGTGTACTTTCTGATTCTGAACGCTGTTTGTTATACTTTGAAAACAGGCACTGGTAATGGCAGAATTAACTCCTCTACTGTCAAAGATAAAACTTGTGCCACTGGGACCTACAAATACTATTGCTGAGTCTTCCTCAATGCTTTACCCATAAACCATCATCCTACTGTTCAGACAAGAAAAAAGCAAAGGAAACCTGTTTGTTTATTTTCTGTTATTTACAAACTTTTTTTTTAAAATAACCCCTCATTTACAAAATCTGTGATGAGATATGCCACGTCTTGCCAGCATATATAGGATAGGGGAAGAAAATATATTATCTGCATGTGGTTGCAGTGAGGAACTTCAAGCAATAGAACATAATTACCTGGGAGGAATTTGGCCAACTCAGTGGTTATAAAAAATAATACGGAGTGTCTAACAAACAACTGCAGCAGATTGCTGCTTTAAACTCTTCCTGGTGAGGTGTCCCTTTAAAGAAAATAATACCATCCTTGGCATCTATCTAGCTACAAAGAACATCTTTACTTGTAACTGATCACTGATTCTTACTCATCTTAAAATGGCATAAACGGGCACTGGAGCTGAAAGAGCTCTTCACGCTCCTGCTTATTTCTTCCTACACATTTACCCTGACAGTATCTCCTTTAGCCATAGATGTTTTTAAAGTTGCCTAGTAATCTGGTCGGCAGAAATGATCCTACTAACTGCCACTTCCTCCCTTCCCTGTATTGATTTTGGGTTAGTCACCCAATTCGATTCAGCACACGCTTTACGCCACTGTGAAAAATTAAATGAGGTTGAGGGAAGGAAAGAATGACATTTTTCACAAACAGTACTGGTTTATGACAGTGTGCTTTATGAAGCAGTTGTAGTCTGATAAGATAATTCAGAGACGAAAGGACTGCTGGAGGTCTCCAGTCCAACCCCACATTTGCAGTAGGGTTAACATCTCAATTACATCAGGCTGCACAGATCTTGTTTGTTGAGTTGTAAAAATCTCTGAGTCAGGCTCCACAGCCCCTCTGGTCAATGATACCTAGTGTCAACTACACTTATGGTAATTTTTTTTTATTGTTTTTAAGTTTTCCTTATATTCATGTGGAAGTTTCCTTACATCAGCTTGTGAATGTTGTCTATTTCCATTTTTTTTTTTTAAACTGTAGAGCTCTGAGAAGAGTCTGGCTCCATCTCCTTTATATTAACCCATAAGGTAGTTAGCTACCCATAAAGCAGGATATAAAGGGTTTTAAGAGCTTTAATGGAACCCTCAGCCTCTACTTAGTGACACTTTTACTGGCCTTTAACCATTTTACTGGCATTCTATTGAGTCTCCTCAATATCTGTGGAGGCCCCAACCTAAACACATTGGTCTGGATATGGTCTCACAACTACCCAGTGGAAGGGAATAATACCTTCCTATAACCTGCTTGCTACACAATAAACTTTGCAGCCCAGTATGCAGCATCAATGATCACAAAGACTTTTTCCAAATTAGTATTGTTTAAAGAAAAGCTGTTGGTACCATCGCACCAGTGACTTTCTTGGAGAAAATCTGGTTTGAAGAGTGCTTTAAAATTCTGTTGAGCAGAACTGAGTGGGCATCACACATTTTGAAATGAAAGCATGTAAAAACCAATGGCTTTGTAGGAAAAGGACATAATCTCAAATGCCAGCACTTTCAGTATTTTTAAAATTGCTTTGGACTTCCATTGTATGGTTCTAGTTTTACTCAAAGAAGACTAAAGAATATTGAATCTGCTTTGTGGTCCCTGCATTATTCCCCAACTGTTTGAAAATAAATAGTGGCACAAAAATCTCTTTTCATAGAGCATCCATTTTACTGTCAACAATAAAGAAAAGCTGCCTCAGGAAAACAGCTTTAAATATAGCTGTTGTGCTATCAACAAGTTAGCACTCCTACATGAAAGCGAGTCCAGTTGTTTATTTGAGAGTTTTGCTGCAGGAGATAGAAATCAGTAGTGTTGTAGCAGGAATGCAAGCCCATTGCTTAGTTTTGCTGCAGGGAGCCAGAGAGATCGCATGCATAGATCTTTCTGACTGGCCATGTATGGTTGGGTTTTCTCTTTATATAAATGAAGAGTTGGTTGTGATTCCCAAAGGCTTCTAATACTAGGAATGTGTGTTCATGAACTGAGCTGGACCAAGCTGAATATGAATAGCTAATATCAAGACAGCTGGGCAGTTCTCAGAAGCGAGCAGGTTTGCTTCTGTCTCTTCAGCCTAGCTGTTATATTGAAATCAAAGAGGAAATGTAACAGCCTTGATCATTTTTGTCAGCTGCATGCAAAAGGTGTGATCGTGGCACAGGCTGTACAACAGTCTATTGGGAGCTGCTCAAAGTTCAAGGATACTTCAATTCCTTGTTACCATACCCTTGGGAAGTCTAAACAATGAAATGTAGACTTTTCCTCACTCTTGTTTTGATGAATATATGCCTGGTTTCCTTGTAGGCTGTTCACTCCCTGAACTTTTAAGGTCTGTGCTTCCAAACAGGTCGATTGTGTTGATTATGAGGATTATTTCTTCCCAGTTTCACTGTTGTTCCTCTTATAGCTCTCAGAGTTCTTTATCTTCCCTTTTACTGTCTGGGTAAAGGCAACCCTGCTGGGATCCCTGTCTTTCTTCCATTAACGACCAACCAACTACATGTCTAAATATTGATGAGTTTCAAACACAGATGAAATAATTGAAGTATGATACAGTAAGCTTGTCTGAAATGGTGAGAGTATTTCCATGCCTGTCCCAAGCCATCATCCTGAAACTATACGGGACAGTGGTTTAAGTCTGACCATTTTGTTATACATCCCATTACCCAGTTGTGACAAATATTAGAAATCTTGTGTAAAAAATGAGAAAATTACTAATTATAAGTGCTGTGGTTTCACCTGATTTACTTGTATTTCCTGTTGCTTTTTTCCCAGGATTATAACTGTTTATAACTCTTTGTGTTCTTTTTTTGTGGCGAACTCCAGTGAAGCAAACAGATATAGAGCTGCTACCTCCAGAGAGGTACAGGATTCAGAGAAAAGCATATATGGTCTCTTTAGGCAACTTGCCAAGCTTGCCTCAGGTCAACGAGGGAGACTGCTATCTGCTAGTGTGTTTTGAGAGGGTGCCTCTTTCAGCAAATACAAGGCACCAATTCTTTTGGGAGACAAAACCAATTAAGAAGCAATCAGTTGCTCCTGGTACAGTGTGAATCATGAGAGTGTTCCTGTCTCTATTCTTTCTAATGAGCTTTGTGTCAACTACTGAATCTATAGAAGAACTCTGCAAGCTGTCTATACCATCTCTACAGTGTCAGGTGGCTTTTTTTACTCTTCCCAGTTGATTTGAAAGGTGGAAAAAATAAAGGATTAGAGTTGGGCTTTGCTCAAGTATAGCTAAAAGACAAACTTTTTTTTTTTTTTAATTGCTAAAAGGATCACTAATCCATGCAGAATTCCTTTTGTATCGTGAGGAAAAAGATGAAAATCAGGCTGATTAGCAACATTGAATTTGGAGAACAAAAAATATTAGATTATATAAAGGCAATGAAAACAGAATTACTATTTGTAATCTAAATATGGCCAAAATTGGTTCTTAATGTAGATTTGTGCTGCTTCAGTTTTCATCTTTAATAAAGTAAGCCTGATCTCTGTTATCCTGTTATTTGTTTCTGAATTCAAGACAGTCATATCGTATCTGAGTAAAGTGTTGACTCAAAATTTCCCCCCAATTCCATTTTTCACCTCCTAATTAGAGCCTTTTTCTAACAAAAAACCCAACCAAACAACAAAACAACCCAAAACCAATCGACACTATCTTGTGTTTCTTGTTAGTTTAACATAAATATGGAACTTAACACTCCAAATGGTAATTTCACTTGCTGTTGAGCACAGCAGCCGTTTTAGAACTACAGAGCAAATCAAATTAGCATTTTTGTCAAATAAAGTTAAATGTGTCTAAAAGTTACTTCTTGATGCATATAGAATAACATTTTACAGTAACAGTAACTGTCACCTAACGTCTGTTGGACATAGACCCTGCTGCTAGGACTCATCTGCCCAAGTGCTGATGTCTGTATCTGAGCTAGATGTCAAGTCTCCTTTTATAGCAAAAAGAAGAGCAATTACTTTTTTAGAACATGGCTTTTCTTATTTGCAAATAGATCTCCAAAATAGGTCAGTTGAATTGTATCTTCAAAATGGTTATTTCTTTCACTGATTGCAAAAGTTTTACTGAAGTGGTTGATCCTCTCACAACTCCCATGATAAAATTTCTCATTGTATTATCTGTTTCCGAGATCCCAGACGTGGAAGGATATTTGATGAGATTTTTTCTATATATATATAGTAGCCAAACCTGCAAGTTTTTAATTAGACAATTAACACAGAAATAGATTACGAGAATGAAACATATTTTTTTAATATTCAGAGAAAATCCTAGACTACTTAAGCAGGTCTTTTTTGCAAAATCTAAAGGATCAGACCAGAATTCTCCTTATCTTCCATTCAAGATCCAAAACAGATTGCAACGAAATCATTAATCGCTGTATTATTGTAAATGTATTTCAAGAAAAAGATTCCATTAAACAAGTAGAACACATGAAAGTCAGTTTTTAAACTGCATGAGATTAATAGGATTTGTTGCGTTTCTGTGTGAGACCCAATATGAAACACGTCTCATCTTTTTTACTATCCACTGCAGTCACAAATAGTAACATTTATTTTCCAGATTATAAAAGCTCATGAAACAAAAGGGATATTTTAAATGATAGAGAATCCTGCAGACACAGATGGAGCATTTAATTCAGTATTTGTATATATGTGTAAATATATGAGAGTGAGTCAATCTTGTATTTGTGCACATATACCCATATGTAAATGCACACATGTATGAATATATATGCATTCCTACAAAGGTATGCATATATATTATTGCAGTTGACCTAATGCTAGGAATCTACATATAGTAAACCTACCTTGATGCAGCACAAAGTATTAGCTAGTTGCAGTATCAACACTAAATGCTTGGGCTCTACAGTAATTTAAGTTTATGATATTACAACTACCTAAATTGACTTCAAATTCCATTTCACAATCTAACGGTAATAAAATTAAAAAAAACCCAACCAACTAAAAAAAAAACATACCAAAAAACCCAATAACAATAAAAAAAAACAAAACAAAAAAACCCCAAACAACAACAACACAAAAAAACTCAAACAACATTGATATCAGTACTGAAACCAATAGGGGAGTAGTAAGAAAAATTACACGGTTTGGCTATCTGTCTGAGAACAGGACAGGTGATCTAATTTCCATCAAGATGCTGCAACAGATTCCTGACATTCGTATAAGCAACCCTCTGAAATAAAGTACTGCTTATTTAAAGTAGACACAGTACAATGAATCAGTCCAGTGAAAACCTGGGGAGTTAAGGATCGTAGGCAAAGTAGGACAAAAGTGTTGCTACATTAAAGAATAAAGTAAAAGCTGCAGAGTCTGAGCTCAAGGTTGCTCAGAGGACAGACTTCCCCCCTTCAGGGATCATTTACAGCACTTTAGATGCTCAGTCAGCTAAATGCTTTAATCCTAATTTTTCTGCACTCTCTAGCACTGTTTCTGTGTTTTTCATGGTACTTGAAAGTTTCTCATTGTGTGAGTCTTTTTCTCTCATGCTGATGAGATTTCAGTGACTTTCATAGAATACGTCCTAATCTAAACTGTTACGCTATATTAATCTACCTCACTACATCTATTAGATTGTGTATGTCACTTATGTATGTCCTGACCACATACACTCCTTCTATACTTCGTATTGTAGTGAAGCAACATATCCTATACAAGACAATTAAATTTATTTCACAATTTACTGTTGAACACAAAGGGCATTATGGGGAATTCTGACTCCCAATGGCAAAACTCCCATTAACTCACTGAAGGCATTGTCTCCTGGTATAAGCATCAACTGACTTCTGAAGGCTTTATGAAGAATAAGTTTAATATAACTTTATGAATGAATATATATATCTAGAGAAATTAATTTAATTAATTCTGTTCATACAGTAAAATGAAAAAGAAAATTAAAAAAAAATCAAAAAGAATCCTGATTGCCTGCAACAAAACTCACCAGTATCTCTTGCATTGAGCAATGAAATGTTTTGAGATGATTATACAAAAACTACTAGACAACATGTCCTAATAGATCAGTTCAGTTCATGTAAAATGATCAACCTAGGATGAGCAAAAAAATATAAGGAGGAGATTAAATGGGATGAATTAACAAAATGCTGTGGGACTTTCTTGTGTCTATTTATTTCCCGATCAAAAGGACATGAAAAAGTTTTTATTAGAGGCTTTCCCTCAGTGCAGTGTGGTAGAAAAAGATGAAATGCTGATCATTGTTCACATATATCTTGTCTGATTTCTTATAGAATATGGCAGCTGACACATTTATCTCCTTTAATTTTGTGTGACTCAGGCACAAAGAGGTCTTCTCACCAGACTGATCGCAGGATGACAATATGGAAAAAAAAAGTGTGTATATTTTTATTTTTGTTAATATATAGCAGTTTTATTATCAATATTTAATTTGGGTTATCAAATTATATAAGTGTCAAAGCTTAAACTGTTTAAGTGTATCTGCTTAACTGTGTGTTACTGTGTGTACACAGCACTAATCTGGTGCAATAGGAACAAATCAGTAGATAAAAGCAATTGGTTCTGAGGCACCTATATCATATAAGGTTGAGAGCTTTAACTTGAAATTGGAATTACTCTGGTTTGTGACACAAATGTTGCTTTACTGCATGTGGTCCAGTTCTGCCCAAAGGACCCATCACTTGTCACGATTTATTTCAAAGCTGTGTTACTGTTCTGAATCATCACAATAAGGTAGATGCAGCCTGCATGAACACAGTGATGTCAGAACGACTATTTTCAGAAGTAATGTAAAGCAGGGAAGCACTTGCTTTTAGACTGTAGGTCTCAGTCACTGCTCAATTTGTTAGCAGGGCCATCCTCAGCTTGCTTAGAGAGGTGTTTTCTGCGATCTCTGAGATTAAGTTTTTTTCAGTCTAATTTTCCTTGGAGAATTTTTTATTCCTATATTTTTTCCCACATCTTGTGACTAAGTTAGCCTTGAAGATTTTTGCCTGCCTGCAAAGACGTTAGATTTGATGCAAGGTAGACTGGACAATTGTGGATTTTGACCAATACATATAAGCTGCTACAATTTTTGTGAAACTACACAAGATTGATTGGCTACTGGGTGTTTCACGTTCATACTGAATTGATGCTAAGGGTAAAAATATTAATCCAAAAATCAATATTCATTTTTCTACAGAGGGATAAATAGATGAGTGCTTCTAGGAAAAGAAGAACACAAGGTACGCAGTTCCTCTATGAAAATTTCCAAGGGGGTAGCAGAGGGACCAGCCATCACCAGTTTCTCTTCCTAGTCCCATTCTGGGTGGAGGCCAGTCACACATTAGTGATTCATGTCTCAGCTGTATGCTATTACACTGGATTGAATGTAATTTCAAGTATTATCTTTGCAATTTCAAATGAATATTTAAGACTGACGGATGGAAAGACAGAATGCTCAGTGTGCATTATCCACATTTGCCAGATAGAAGCATTGTCTTTGGGTACTAACGCCATTGTCTTCACAAAACAATACAGAAACCTTGAAGTTCCTCTACTAACAATCAGAAATTGGTACCATCAGAAAAGGTATTTACACAAGGCTTCACAACCAGCACTTGCAAAGCATTTCAGCCAATTGAGAATGTACTGGAACCCTCATTTCATGAAGGGACAATAAAGATCAGGTTATTCATTCCAGTGGCTCATTAAGAAATTAGGAAAGAAAGTTGCCAATTAAGTTTTTATTAAAGATATTTTTAATTTCAAATTTAATCAAAACTTGCAATCTTCTGAATAAACCTGTTTTGAGAAGTTTGTTGACATCATTGTGCTTTATTATGAAAAAAAAATCTGCTGTTGTGTAATTGGGCTTATTCAGGTACGCACGTAGATAAACTGAGAAAATTAATCAAAAGAGATCTGACCCTTTTTATTTAATTTATAATAATAACAGACATAGTTTCCCTAAGAGAATTTTCTTCTCAAATTTATAGCAGAAATCAGAATAATTATTTCTTTTGGTCAATGCTTTAAATATATGCCCTTATATTCAGTTAATCCCAGAGAGTAGCAAGGAAGAAAGAAAGTGTTTGGATTGCTTGTGTGTGTGTATCCTTTCTCCCAGGATTTACATCATTTTCCTATTATACCCATTTTTCAAGCTGTCTTCAATTTAGAATCTTTAGCTAGTGGCAGAAAATTTTACTTGAAAAAAATTACTCAGTTTTGTTTGACAGGAAAACTGCAATATTTAATTTTGGAATTTGATTCAGAACAAGTAACCTGAGAGCAGTAGATGCTGCCAGTAAAGAAGTTACCGATTTGTCATATATTTGGATGCATCTGGGATTTCAGTGCAGTCCCTCCCTCACAATGTGACAAGGCACACATCAAAATGATGAGACATTTATGAGGAGGCTACAGTCTCTTTACCTTTCCTCCTTCTCTGTAAATCTGTACCTACATACAACCAGTTTGATTCAACGAGCCAATTTTAAGAGGCTGGGAAAAAAACCAGAACCTACAGTGACATATTAGTTACTGGGCTTTGTCCAGAGAAATGTAAAAGTTATGTTAGGAAGGCTGTCTGGCTCACTCATACTGGTTGCTTTTCTGTTTTCTGATGGAAAGCAATATGTTTCACATTGTTTCCACTGCTGAAAAACTGGAAAAATCTATTTCTCATGTTGCAGGATTCTTGCAAGCATTCCAAATAAAAACAGAATACTAATCCTTATTTTATGGAATTCCAGAAAAGCATGCTCAAGTCACTTTCTGAAGGCAAGCTGAGACTCTTCCACTAATCCTTATTTCATGGAATTCCAGAGAAGCATGCTCAAGTCACTTTCTGAAGGCAAGATGAGACTCTTCCATGTCTCATTCTCTTTGTACAGCTTTGAAAATCAGAGTAGACCTTTTAGGAACAACACCTAGGTATGGTGGTGTTGATAAGGAGAGGTGAAGGGCAGCTCCTAGGCTCTGCTTCCCAAACTCTGTGATACTTTTAATGTAAAAGCTGGTTTTGTGCACAATGTGTTCATCAACAAGGAAAAAAAAATCCTTTGTTAATTTTCTTTCATTTTCTTTCTAATACTGTTCAGATTCCTTTCTCTGGAATCATCATCTTTCGTATACAAATGGACTTAAAAACCTATTGTTACACTAGATAGTTTCCAAATTATAAGAAAATGTAGCATAATTTTACAGGAACTTAGGTAATTTTGCTTTGTGGGAGTGTTTGAAAAGACAGCTCTGAGTATGAAGGAAGATAGTGTAGATAATGTGTAGGCTTCACTTTCTCAAACATGGAAAATAGTGTGAAAAATGTGTCTGTATAAAGTCAGAGACATTGCATACAGCTTTAAAACATAAACAAAATACAAAATAGCCTTAAAACTAACATATAAACAATGAGAAAAAATGTCTATGTTTGTTACTCTCTCAAATGTCCAGAGGGAAGGAGGTAAGCCTCCCTTTTCTCTCCTTCACTTGCCAAGAAAGAAGGAAATCCTAAGATGATCAGAGTAATGAAAAGGGCAGAATTTATTTAAAAAGTCAAATAATTGCATCAGTGAGAATCTAATTTCTTCAAAAATACAACAGAGTATTCTGTGAATATGTTTCTAAAAAGCTAAACACTTAGCCCAGCATACCCAAGGCAATTAGGAGGCTGGTGAATAAATGCTAGATATTAGATGAGTAGCAGGAGGAAACAGTAAGAATCCACAGCATGCTCAGCAGGCATTGATGCAAGTTACATGTGGGGCTTTTTCTAGTAAATCACACAAACTGACTAATTATCTTATGTTACCAGACTTCTGGAAAAATATGTGAACTTCTAGGTACTATACCAGCGTGAAATATGAAGGCAGCTGTATGTATCAGATGTCTGACCCAGCTGATCTCCAGAAGCTTTGTGCATTTTTCCCATGCACAGAAATTTAGTCATGTTATGTAATTATCACATCAAAGTCAGCCAGAGTGCAAAACCAGTTTGGCAGACAAAAAATCTAAAGAAAGCTTACAAAAGAAAATACAACAAAAAGAAAGCACATCAATGTGTGTTTCAGAAAAGAAAGATCTATGCAATGGATGGCATTAAGAGTCATGCTAACCCAGGGACCATTTGGTAGGATTGATCTCACCTGCTATCAGTCACCTAAACTCTAAATATGCAAGCAAAAATCAATGTTTCAAATTTTAATCATAATCTTTTGGTTCCAAACAGATCGTGGGAAAGGACTAACACTCCAGGTAGCTGACTGTGAAGGAAATCCTGAATACTTTCTTGTCTGCAGAAGCAAATCAGGTTTATACTTATGTACATGTGGATCTGGGGTCATTTAAGATGTCTTATTGAAAATAAGTATCTGGTCAGCAATGGCAGATGTGGCAAAGATACCCATGACTTTCCAGAGCAAGAACTATATTGAGGCAGAAAAATACTTTAGGGTATTTAAAACAGCAGGATACATCTATGTTTAAAGCCCCTGAATCACTTTGTAGATAAAGATATATAAACTCCATCCTTCTCTACAGACACAGTACATCACTTTCTGCCACTAGATCTGACTAGTTTTCTGTCTATTTGGTTCCCTCCCAGTCACAGCCCAGCTGTTTCAGAATAAATAATATACAAAAGGGAAGAGCAACATACAACAGTCTAAAGCAATTGCAAATACCTGCACTGGACATTCCTGCTAGGAATTCTTTAAACAAATACACACTCTGAAGCCTTTCCTTAACAGACAAAACATTATTCACACGCTGTTGCAACAGCTAACATGCTTCATTAAAGCTTCAGGCCTGTAAGACTACTACCATGGGACGAAACAACGAACACGGAGATTATGAAAAGCACATTAATCTGAAAATAAACTGGGGACAAAGCACAAGTTTCTAATTATAGATAGAAAACAGACTCTCTACCATGAGAATCAAACACAACTAGGCAATTTCATCCAAGAAAAGAATTATATTCATTCTAATACACTGATTTTCAAAATCTTCTCTCTTGAAACACGATTTACAGTCTGGTAATTCTAAGTAGTCTCACGTGCTAACATAAAATCAGCTGAAGTTTAAATTTAGCTTGCCATGTGATCCCACCTGGAAATGCACTAGATTTGTCTTCATGATTCATCTTTAAACAGCATTCCAAGATAACTGTTTGAACATCATTCTAAAGAAAGTGTTTCTATAACAAGATCATGTGAGAGTAAATAAAAAAAAAAACAAAAAACTCCTTTCTGAATCCCCAGGGTAATAGTTTAATTTCTAAGTTATAAATTATCTAACAAAAGAAATAAATAATAACCACACACATAATACAATACCAGCTCCATTTATGTGAGTTACAAACATTAAGGAGCAACAAAGTATTAATTAAATTAAATTTAATCAAATTAAACAAAATTAAACAAATTTAAACAAAGTATTAAGTACTTAAATTAACAAAGTATTAACAATTAAGTATAGTAACAGGTTATAGTTTCTTTTTTTTGTTGTTCTTTGCATTTCAAATAAATACAACAAAAGTGGAACTCCAATATGGAACTGTTTGGTAGGAACAGCTGTGTCATCATTTGTAGGCAAGCTTCGAAAAATCCATTTATAGGAAGTGCTTGATAAAGTGTACTATGTTTGTGAGGGGAAAAGTTAGATTTTTAGATTTTCATTTCTCTTCCTGAATAGTAATTTCAGCAAGCAAGATTAGGCTAAAAGTTAGAAAAAAACATTTTAGTGCCAAGGGTAATAAAGCACTAGAACAGACTGTCTAATTAAGCTGTAAAGCCTCTGTCACCACTAAGAAATTTTTTGGGGCAGGTTAGCAAAAGCCTTTTAGGAACAATATTGTATTTTGAAGCAATGGATAACCACTTGAGGTCCTCTGAACACTATTCCTGCTACATAATAGCTGCCACAAATTTAAGTACTGAACATTATGGACCTTAAAACATCTAATTTACTTACTTTTTTTCCTCAAGTACGCACAAAATTCCACGTACTAATCACACCGCTAAATGGAGGAGATCACATGAGTTATCCAGAAAGATGACATTTAAAAACCCTATTCAGTATCTTCTAGCTTCATTTTCATCACTCAGGGGAATTTATTTAGGATTTACCAATTCATTTTCTATCATATTAATACTTCAACCTGACTTTTGCTGATTCTAAATGAACACAGATCATGAAAAGTGACTCTATTTCAAAGATGTTTTAAATTACTCACTAGGTGAAGTAACCCTTCTTCAGACTTATACCAGCAGACAAGGCTCAGGTCCAGTAATCATATACTCCAATATCTTCACCTTTACTCCATTTCTGGTGGGGGATCCCCCTGTTTGTTTTTCCGTGTTGAAGGTCTTCATTATTAACTGGTATTTGTACTAAATGTGTCAGTCGGTATTAAATTAGATTTCCTTCATAACCATATCTTTCTAAAGACATAGATTACAGAATTCTACCAAAATGACTTCTTATGACTTCTTTTTTTTTTTTTTTTTTTCCCCCACAGAAGTGAAACCATGTACCTTTGTCAGATTTTTGATGGGAGTACTAGCGCTCTGATTCCCAGCCCAAACCCTTTGACCAGTCAGACTCATCTGCAATGTCACCAGAAGAAATCTCCTGAAATATTTAAGCAGCTTCTTGTTACTGGAGTTGTGTTTAAGAGCTAGGCAAATAAAAGTTATGAAGAATATTAGGCAAGCAAATTATTTTTCCAGTTGATTATTGAAGCATCATATCATAGGGTGACATTTTGGTTTCAATGTGAAATACATGTGCTTTCTGGTGTTTCGGTTTTTCTTTTTGCTTATCTTAGTATTTGCTAATTTTCTCATGGAAAAAGTAGAGTGTTTTTAAAAAAAAACTTTAAAAAAGCCCAAGTTTTTTAGAATCTTCTTGCCACAGGAGTTAATGGTTAACACCCATCCAATCCCAGTTCATACAAGTTAAACACGAGCTGTTAGCCAGCCGTTGCCGTTAATCACAGTTAGGTTCTCTGTATTGTTTACTTCTCTTATAATGACAATTTATAATAATTCAGGAACAGGATGATGGATGATTTATAACTATGTAAAGCAATGTTGTTTGTGATGTGGATAAAAGAATATAGAAAATTATTTTCTTCTTTTTTTTCTGCTACGATTCTCTCTCTGCCTGTAGTCTTTATACTTATTTAAATTCTTTCTGCTTCTTTTTAGGAAAACCAGCTGGATTATACTGGCAAATACCTCAGGAAGGAAGAAGTAATTGCTCCTATTATTACTGGAGAGCCAGGTGGGCAAATTAGAGTCCTGGGCCAATCAGGGATAGATAAAAGAAATGTTTCCCAGAATTAGGGAGGAAGATGGTAATCCTTAGGTTTATAATATTGCTGGCTTTTATCTTGAATAATTTCTTCAAATTAATGTGATATTTACATATCAGCAGTATTGCAATTCCTATCTTGAGGGAGTATGTATAAAATATTATAGATAGCTTTTAATAAAACATAAGAGAGAGGAAAAAGACTACTACAGTACATGGGCCTGAGTCATTGCTTGAGGATCCCTTATGGCAGAAAGTATATCTTCTCAATTTTTGAAGCTAAAATTTGCATTCCCAAAAAAGAAGGAGATGTCATATGAGTGGATCAACATGTGACAGGTTAGCTGTAAATGCTTTTTTCACTTACTTTCTCTTCCCTTGTGTCCCCTTTCTCCTCTGTAATGAAGCAGCTACTCATGTGAGAAATCACTCTTGCTGGTATTTTCTGCTTTAAATTTTGTTGGCATTGATTAATCTTTTGCTGTCAAGAGTAATAAATAATAGACCTTTGGTAGAACCTGATGGCAGTAAGCACGACTCTGATTTTATATTAAAGAGAGTTTAAACAACGCCAGGTTGAATTTTAGACTTTTTATTTATAGAGGTGGTAGAGAAGTCTGGCAATACCTTTATTCTTTCATTTAGCTCTTTTCCTGGGCAAGGATCACATTTTATTCAGTCATATTTCATTTCACAAACTGAACTCATCTACATGTAAATCAGAATGGCAATAAGGCTATAAAAGTAGCTATGACAGCTGCTTAAAATGGGTTTTAAAAAAGAGATCACCCGGCTTGTGTTGCTCTGTAGGAAAAACACTGAGAGTGTGCAGCATTTCTTTTGCTAAGTACTACTGGACATAAACTCAAAACTGAAAAATGCAATTCAACCACTGTTCAAATCATGTTGGTTACATTTCTGATTGGCTGTATTTCTCTTTAAATCCAGGGGTCAACAACTATTACAATCAAGTTAACAGTCTCATACTTAGTCACTACAAGATGCTATTGATTCAAGAAAAACGCTTGAAAACTATGACTGTTTTTTCAGGTTCTCTGATGTTCTAGTATATGTTAGGATTAAATGTTCAATATTCTGGAGATATTTGAGTTATTGGGGAGGCAGCAAACAGCAAAAAGATTTGACATGTGTGCAAGAATGAGGTAGATGGTATTCCCTGTAAACCACAGTCTGAAAAGAACTGGATTGAGCCTTGATGCAGAAATATGGAACTATTCCAAAATAATGTAAATTCTCTGCTATTAGGAAAGTAACTGGTTCTGACTTTGGTTGCTGATCCACTTACTGACAGTGTGTTGGGTTGCGGACTATGTTGTAGGGGGTAGGAATTTTCTCTCTGGGAGATAAAAATTTTAACTGAATTTTATTTATATGTTAATTATTTTATTATTTAATTGCTGAATATTTAGATATTAATTATTTAGACATTCATTATAATCTAGATATAAATTTAAGAAAAATGTTTTTAGTGTGTGATTTGTAGGTTAATTGAGGATACTCTTGCTAGTAACCTTGGGTATGCGGATTCACAATTCCTCTGTCTATTCAGTCACTTCATAACAAAAACATAAAAATGAGCAGTTGTATAATGTGTAATAACAATTTCAACTTTCCTTGGAACTAACACTTCTCAGACTCTTACTACCCAATACTATACATGTGGCATTCTGTTGTTGCTTCAGTAACAGCAGCTCAATACAAAGGTAAGAAACTGGAAAAAGGTGAAATTTTCCTCCCATAAAGTCACTGACTGCATCTGTTTAAAACAAAACACTGGGCAAAATGAGTGAGATGTGTGTCTGAAGGTCCCAGTCAAAGGTACAGAAGAAACCACTGTCAAAGGATCAAAGCGTTTCTACTTCTATAACTGCAAAATACCTTTGCCTGAATGGGAAACTTGCCGGAACACCACTCACACAGTACAGTTTGTGTGTTGAAACATTCAATAATCATTGTCACCTCTTTCATACCACAGAATCATAGAATAAATTTGGTTGAAAGGGACCTTTAAAGATCATCTAGTCCAACTGCCCCACCATGGGCAGGGACATCATTCACTAGATCAGGCTGCTTAAAGTGACCTGACTTTGAACTCTTTCAGGGATGAGGCACGCAAAACATGTCTGAGAAACCTGTTCCAGTGTTCCACAATTCTCATTGCAAAACATTTCTTTCTTATGTCCAGTCTGAATCTACTCTATTTCAGTTTAAAACTGTTGTTGCTTGTCCTGTCACTACAGACCCTGGTAGAAAGCCTCTATCTTCTTATAAACCCCCTTTTTTATATATATTATATATAGGAAGGCCATAAGTCTCTCTAGAGCCTTCTCTTCTCCAGGCTGAACAACCCCAACCTTCTTAGCCATTTTTCACAGGAGAGGTGCTCTGTCTTTGTGGGCCTCTTCTGGACACTCTCCAACACATTCCATGTATCTCCTGTGATGAGGGCTCCAAACCTGGATGCAGAACTCCAGGTAGGAATAGAATAGAGGGTCAGAATATGTACTGCTGGCTATGCTTCCTGTGATGCAGCACAGGATACAGTTAGCTTTCTGGGCTGCAAGTGCTCATTGCTGGCTCATGTCCAATTTCTCATCCACTGGTACACCCAAGTCCTTCTCTGCAGGGCTGCTCTCTATTAGCTCATCACTCATCTACCAATCACCCATCATCATCTACCGCTACCCATGAGTATCAGTAACAAATATGAGTTCTGCCTAAATTCCCTCCCACTTCACTCGTTTTGGTTGCATCCTCACAGAAAATGAGGATGTAGTCTCAAAATACAGTGCTGCTGGGCACTAGAGGCACACCAGAAATTATTTGCTGCATGTAACTGAATGCTATCAGGACAATAACTTGTGTTGATCTGCTTCACGGCAAGAGTGACTTTAGTTCTGTGGTCCCCTAATATCCAAGAGCTGCTGAATTGGTAGAGGGTCACCTTCGCCTCTCTCCTTCCGAGATGGAGATCCTCCACCATAAGCCTCACAACACTTACCCTAAATGGAAATTCCACTAATTTTGGCATCAAACCATGAGAAAATCTGCTTCATTCCATGAATTCATGCAAAACCCAAATACCTCTTTTCCAAACCCAGAACATGTGTCTTAGTCTCCTTATCAAATTTTTTTTGCATTTTTATTCCTGAATTACAGTGCTTCTCCATTAAATATCAAGGAACTTTAAAATTAATGACTGGATGTTTTATCATCTGGTTTACTTTATGCACCTTTGTGGGGGAAGTGTCTATAAATGTTGTAAGGTTTGCTTCCTTTCTAGTTCTTTTTTTTTTTTTAATATGTTTAGGAACAGTTAAAGACAAAAACTCTTGCGAGGAAAAACCAGCTAAATATGTCCTTCTCGTATTCATATCAGATGACTTAAGATGAGGTTAAGTTTCACAGAAGTTGCCTTCTAATAGATACAAAGATACAAATTAGACTTGATTGTTAAAAGAAGTAAAGTGTCAGGTGATCTTAAAGTTACCTAAATTTAAAATTTATCTGATTTCTGTCCTATACTGCTCCCAGCCTCATTGTTTTCATTCCAAGTCACCAGTGCCCATGCAAGGACATCAAAATTCACCTTCATTTTAATCGTCAAGAAGTTAAATTCTAATTATAACCTCCTTCATGAATATTAATCGTCATATTTTAATCTGATCTCACATTCCTCTTGTTTTGTGAAATGATACAGATAACTTCAGGAAAATTTCTTATCTGCAGCCTGGTAGCCAAGACATCAAGGTACAGATTTGTGCATAGGCCAAAGCTTTTGCAAATCTCAGTAACTGTATTGTGGTTAACCCTTAATAATTTTCTTCATCTGTCTTCCCCCCCACCTTCCCTTACTTATAACTTTCTGATAGAAGGTCTAAAATGAAGACAATTTCTCTCTGAACATCTTCATGAAGACTATTATTATAGTTGTGATGTTTTAGCCATTGTAGTTAAAAAAATAAAAATGTTAATTTTTTAAAGTGTGGAAATGCAGCAAGCTGATTTAAGCAATGTCTAAAGTCCTTTGTCTTTTCTCAGTCATACCATGGTGAGTCCCCTGGCTTAAACAGAGTAAGTTACTCTGGCCTAAGTAAACAGCAAGTAAAAGGAGAATTAATCTTTTACTGAGTTTTAATTATTTCAAAGAACATGGCAATGTTTAGTTATGCTGTTTCATGCCCTGTTTTACTTGAGAGAGCTAATCCACATGACTCCTGGGCATCCCTTCAAGAGAAAGAATCATATAGTTTGTAAGATAATTTGCTGCAGGGTCTATTCCATGCAGACATGATGAATGAAAAAAATTCACAAGACTATTCAGAAAGCTATAGAGGTCAAGTCAAACGATTGCCAGACACTCACTCACAAAGGTCATGTACATTTCCTCCAAAATGTTATTAGAATGACCTTCTAGCCTGTTTTAAGGTTTGTGTTTCAATCTTCTTTCGTATAAATAAGTATTAAACTGTCTTAATTATGAACCCCAATGTTATGTGATGAAACTATTAAGACCAAATTTATTAGTTTTAATCCAGGTTGATGAACCACAAGGCTCAAAAATTGAGGGGAAAAAAAGGTGGGTTTTAGCATAGGCTACTCTAAATAGATAAAATAAAAATCACAGTATTGTAAAATTTGCCTGATAAAGCATGATATCACCCAGCTTGTTTGTTTGATGTGTTTTTTTTTGAAAATCTGTAACTCAGGAAAACACACAGTACGCAAAAAAGAAAAACCCTGGAAGAGTTTGTTAAAATAAAAAGTGAGTGCATAGAATAGTACATATGTCTTATATATACCTGTTCAGTAAGTATGGGTGCATCATCAGATTTTGATGGAGTACATTTCTATTCCTTCTGCTAACATGTAGAAACACATCTACAGAGGTTTTACTGGAATATTTTACAATTTTCTGTCCAGGTTCAGTCACTTATACAGACTGAGAGATTCTTACTTACAGGACTTCATTTTACTGCACTCAGAAGATGATGCTCAAAGGACCACTGGAAATGTCAGAAAGTGAGCCCCTAGCCATGGCAGAACTGTGTAGAGAAGTTTCTGGTATTCAGGACGTGGACTGGATGGGANCGTGCGTGCGGAGGGGTTTTTTTTTTTTTTTTTTTTTTAAGTAAAATCCCCACTCTCTTAGGAGAGGGTGGTGGTAGGGAGCCACTCTGTTTCTATAAAATGTTTACAGTTTTCTGACTGAAAATCTTGACAAGAATGGGGCCCAGCACAGAGGATGACAGGAGCACTGTGAGTGCTCATTTATTTCCAAAAATACTGAATGAGTGAAGCTGGGCCATGTTTACCAACATAAACATGTGCCTAAAAGGCACTTTGTTTGGGATGAACCTCAATGTCTATAAACCTAGAGCAATGATATTTTGCATGTCTATAGCATCTTCAAAATGAGAAGATCCAAATATACTTACAGTAAACTATCTCATCTAAAATATTATTTTTATGTGTTTGTGTGCATATATATATATTCTGCCAGAAATAATGAGAGTTTGGGATATTTGCACTTTTGAAATAATATGGGGAAATAATTTTCCCCATATATTTCTTCATTGTATAAGTGGAAGGTGAAAAACACCATATGGGATCTATTGGCTGAGAGGTTTCATAGGGCAGATAAACCAGTCATGATCTACAACTGAATCAAGTTATTAATCATGTGCTTTTAATTGTTAGTTTCAATCCTTACATGGAATGCAATTGTGTTTTTTGTCTATAATATCTGTAATATTCCATAGCATTTCATAAGAGATCTTTAGACAAAAGATATTGCACTTTCTGAAACTATTAGAGAAATTGGTTTGCATAACGCAATGAAGATCACAATATGTATCATAAGATTTACTAAAGTTTAAGAAGATGAAGTATTTCATCTGCTCAGGGAAGAATGTCCAGTGTAAGATAGCATGCAACAATGCATATCAAAAAAATAACTGTAACACAGTGTCCAAGAACAAAACTCTGAATTATTTTATATTATTAAGTAGTAGGAAAATACAGAATATGACAAGATTATATGTTCAGAGAAACAAAGATCATCATAGCAATACTCACAATTATTTATATTGACTATTTGGTTGTGTCAGCAAAGTAAATAGTACTGTTTTCCAATATTGACTTATAACTTAACTGATACAAATTATTAGCACAAAAACTATTCCCAAGAAAACATTCACACATTTCTCAAGTGGAGAAACAATTACAAAAGGTGCATATTTTTCCTTGGTGATTTTGCTTATGTACATGCCTAAATTTTGGTGTCATACCCTATGAGCTGGATCCGAACCCTGTTGCTACAGTTCTGTTTGCACTGGCTAGAAACCAGTTTTCATTGCCATTTGAGAATCCTGCATTGATTTGCCTCCAGCTACTATTCTTAAAGATCTTGTTTCTAAAAGTCCCCTGCCTTATTTGCCAGGCCCGCATGAATGACAGAGATGACTAAAACATTTCACGTAGCAGTAGATCCACATATTTAAGCAATTGAATTTATTCTGCACAGTTTTAAAGAGAGTAATCCACAGACTACTTTTCATAGAAGTTACCCATCAAGAATATTTGAAAATGTAAAAATAGTACTAGTATTGAAAGTTTTTAAGTATAACACTAGGTCCTTATTTGGAAATGAGAATACAAGTGTCAACTATGGGAGCTCTCTACAGATTACTAAAAAATGGGAATGAGTAGTCACTTCCAGTTAATTGGAGAGATTATTTGGTCCACAACACAAATAAGTGAACTACAGAAAAGTTCCCATTTGATCTTTAAGATTTTCATTCAATTTTGTTCATCTATGAAAAGAATACCACGATAATTCAATAAGACTGAAGTTATTCTCAGTTAATCTTGAGTTCCTCTAAATTCTGAATTACTTCTGAATTCTCTTCTCTGCAAGATAATTATATTTACATACTGAAACTTAAATGCTCTTGAATTGTTTTCCATCTTTAAGTTTAATTTATCATTTGAGATTTATCTGTCCCATCTTAGCCAGAAATCAGACACTAAGAACCAGGCTGGCTGGCCCAGCTTCTCTCACTGGGGAGATCCAACACTTAGTAAGAACCATTCACATCATTATCAGATTTGGAGTTGTAATTACAGTTCTCAAGTTAGAAGTGAATTCATCATAAATAACATTTAAGGAATTGCAGCTCTTGGGTTATTTGCAGATTTTGAAGATGAGGAGAAACATGCCTTTCACTGGAATGTGACCAAATGCTATATATGTGTCTTTTGGAATGTTTCAAAAGGTGTTCTTTTTGTTTGAATCTGTTTGTTTGGGGTGGTTTTTGAAAGATACAAACATTAAATTAAAATATTCTGATCCAAAACCTTATCTAAGAGGGAATTTATGATGAACAAAATGATGACAGCTATTTGTTTACAATTAATATTCTGTATAAAACACATCATAACAAAGTAAAAATGGAAAATTCCTGATTTCCCATTTTCATCCCACCATTTCTCTTTTACAAAATAGTTTGTTGTTTTAATACTTAAAAATACCTTTGAACAATTTGAAGTTTGATGAGCAGCTAAATTTGGATTTTTGCATGATGAGTACTTAGTACTAGGTACTGAAAGATTTAGTAGAAGGCATATACGCAGTTATGGATTCTTACATTGGAAAAGACAGTTTTACAGTTCTACCTTCAAATTCTAATTTGGTTTCTTCAAATCTGTGGAACTTTGGACCACTTTTACCTCAAATATATCAACAGCAATTATTTCCCATGAATACAGATTGCAGAAACCTGAAAAATGTGGGGTTTTTTTTTGTTTGTTTGTTTTTTTGTTGTTTTTTTTTTTTGTTTTTGTTTTTTTGTTTTTTTTTTTTTTTTAAGGCTGAACTCAACATGGCATCAACTTCAATTATATATAGGAATATCAATTTATGAATTAATTAAACCCCAAAAGCTGCATCGAAATGCATTAAAAATGATAAAAGTAACATTTTAATAGTAAAATGAAGGTCATGATGATTAAGCTTTATATTTGAGGTCAACAGAAATATACACTTGAAAGAAAATACCTTAAGTGTAAAGGGAAATGGAATTTTCCTAACATATCCTTCAATACAAACACTCTCTTAATTTTCATGCAGTTGTCCGTTATTACACGTGAAAGAGATAATCACATTGCTCATGAAACTTTGACGGCCATTCTGTTGGGCTCCTTCCAGATCTAACAGTACAATCTCTCCTTCTTTGTCAGCACCACATTCACACCAAAAAAAGGAATTCCCAACCCGACAGGAGTTTCACTATAGTCTAAGTGCAGTAGTCAAACTTGATGTTTAGCTAACATTTTTAGTTAAACTTAATGTTTTATGTAGACACCAAAACTAATAATTGCTTTATGAAGTAAACATTCTGAAATGTTATAAAAATAGACCTTTACAAACATTGGATATTTTCTTCTGATTTAACAGGTATTGAGGCAGCTCTACACTTCATATTTTTTATTCCAACACTATGAAAAGCAATGAGCATCAGGACATATATAATTCATTGCAATCTAATGATTTAATTACTTTTAGTAAACAGTTAAGACACTGTTCTCATCTGAACTGAAGACTGATTACATTGATGCTGTGTAAAGGGCCCTTAGGGTATATGAAAGTCAGGATCTTAATCTTTAATACGAAGAGAGCATAGGGTAATCTTTCATAGCATAACAAGAAAATATTTGTTCTACAAATATGGGATACCACTGTAGTGTTGTTTGTATTTCTTTTTACCTTCTGCATCGGTTAATCCTACTCCTGACGGCTTTACTGGTTCTTGTCCATTCTGGCTCATCTTCCCTCTGTTAAAAGACATGGTGGTAATTGTCAATAAGATCATGAGGAGATGAGATCTAACAAAATGATACATTCAAGCCAATGAGGCTTGGTTCCTGTACAAAAAGACAAACATGGCAGGTATTTCTAAAAATCAAAAAAAGTGTGCATGTGTGTGTATATATATATATATTTAATTTCAAGAAAATAAAGTGGACAACAAAGTTTTTCTATTGCTATTTTGACAGACTGCTTAAGAATCAGCCTGGGGTCCTACAATTGGCCTGCATAACTCTTCATTTTATCCTGGTGTGGTGAACAATGAAACATATAATACAGAGTCACAAAACTGATATTTGTTCTACAGTGCCATTACTTCAAAGGTAAGAAATGTTTGTAGTCATTGTCTTCTTTTAATGATTGCTTTTACATTACAGTTTAGGTTTAGCATAAGAGACAATTCAGTTCTGAGACTGACATTAATCTTAATGTAAGGCAAATGGAATAAGTAATGCTCAGGATGTTCCTGTCTCTATCCAGCAGATGTAGAAAGAACCTGAACTGCAATCTAGAAGTCTATTTTTAGGCAATAAATGTTAAGTAAAATATAAGCTATCTTTAAACATACTTGTTGCAAGCTCCAAGGCATGGTGACAATCACGCTCAAAACCATGTCTGCTACTATGGGATGGTTGTGTTTCTATTTTCCTTTCTCCCTTAAGACTCTGAAATACTGCTCTGGGGTTAAAAGGTCAGCACTGCTCTTTGTTATCAATAAACCTACTTCATGATTCACAGCAGCAACAGAAGCTGTCCATGTTCAAAATGAAGTAAAAATTTAGTGCAAAAATCCAGATTTTAGAGTGATTTTAAATTCTATTTTAACTGAAAGTTATAATTTTCTTCTTCTGTAAGGTAATGCTTCATAAAATATATTAAAAATATGATACAAGAATTATTTGTCTCTAGGGTTAGATTCCTTTCACGTTGTTAACTTGCTTTTCACATTATCACCTGAATATAATTTTACAGACATTCTACTGGTCTAGATGATTATATAACACCAAGGCACAAAGAATCTGGTCTTTATCACAGATAATAACTGTCATGGGTATTACAAATGGATAATAAAAAAGTCTTTTAAAAAATATCTCCCAAATAGAAAGACTGTACAAGATTTATTCAGTTATTTATAACTGTATACAATGATCAATTTCCCTTGATGTTTATAACAATATTTAATATTGACAAGTGTTCTAATTAGTTACCTTATCATAAAACTCCCATGTCGTTATTATTTAATTCTTTTATTGTTTTTCATGACTAAATGTTCCTATAGTTAAAAGCATTTGGAACAGAGTAAAGAGTTTAAAACTCACCCTATCCAATTTTTTACTAATGATACATCAGAAATTTAAACTAAACAGGGAGCTTATGACCAAAAATGTTTTCACATGCCAAGACAAATAAAATTATTTAGCCTGCTTAACATTTCACATCTAAATTGTGAGCTGTGATCTTGTGGATGTGCTGAATTAGTATACACCGTCAGGGTCCCTGAACTTGTTATCAAGCCAGTGTGAATTAAAATGTTGATAAAATATTCAATCATCCATATATTCAGATGTATAAGGAAATTTATCCAGAATTCAAAATGGAAACAGTTATCTATTTTTAAAACATTCTTGCCAGGTACTATCCTAAAGGTCTCTGATGGTAAACAGTAATTTTCTCTTTAATTTCTGTTACATCTCTATGTAAAGCTCTTGAGACTAACGTGAAAAAGAGCATTTCTTGTCTATATAAATGTCCTGTGTAACTTCTAAAGTCTTGTGTAATATCATAAAAACAAATTTTACAATACCGTTATAAAAATAATAAAAAACAGTGTAGCCTTTAACAGAAAATAAGAGGGCTGGATATGTCTAATTTAATTAAATAAAATTAATGAGAACAAATTACTATAATAGAAAACCTCAAGCTGTGGAGATTTCTTCCTGCTTTTCAGTAGAAGTAGGGCTGATTTCACACTTAGTTGATTGGTGAATCTGTCAGCCAGACACCAAGTGACTGTAGATACTGTGACATTGCTAGACAAGACATAGTAGGCGATACTATTTGAACTCAGATTTTCCATATGTGAAATAAAAAAACTTCTGAGAGCTCCATCTTGTGTTTCTGTGCACAAAGATTTTATGCATCTTTGCTTTTCTCATTAGGAATGACAGTAAAATAATTTTGAGATTGTCATATCCAGTTACAGATAGCCTTTTTGCAATTAGGAAGTACAGCTCATTTTAACCTAGAACAACACGAATGAAATGTTGAATGAGTATTAAACGATTGGCACACCACAACCTGAGCTTCCATTGTCCTCCTACATTCTGAAGATGAGCTTGAAATAGTAGATTTGTGTCTATTTACTTTTAGCTACTAATAAGCTGTAGACAAATACAATAAGGATTTACTTTAAAAAGTGATGAATACTTAGAAATGTCACAGTACTAGAGAATGACTTTTTTATGCATTCAAGCTTTTTTAGTAAGATTATTTCAATCTCTTGTGACTAATAATTCAGGATTTCAAGGGAAAAGAAAAAACTTGTGTCCCAGAGAAAAACTATCACAGAGATTGAATGAGCCATGACTATCAATATTTTGAGAACAATCAATCTACAAAATTTTCAGAACAGAAACATTAGGCTGATCAGGAGCAATTATTTTTCCCTATAAAAGCATATAAATGAAATTGCTAAATGAAGGTGCATGCTGCCAAAGTTGAGGGGGAAATAAACCTGGCAAAACTTTTCTCTGTGGAGTAGTTAACTGGATAAAATGTTTGAAAATTAAATAATTGTATAGGTTCATTACACTGATAGTAGCTTGATAATTCCTACAGGGACTCCATCCTAAAAAAACCCTTTTCCAACCAAGAAATGAGAAATTCTACTAAAACTCATAAAAACTTGGAAAAAAGTTGTGTTATATCCAGAATCTAAATTTCAGTTGCACTAATTTTCTAGAAGGAGGTCAATCTGAAAACTTAAACTAAGCAGTCTCAGGCCTACTAAAGTTGCACTTTTAAAATATAACCCACCTCTACACTTCATCAAAGACTGAGACTAGCACATCTCCTGAATAGCAGCAATCAATTCAAGAGTTTGAGGCAGAGGTTTATTTGTTTATTAATAATTCAATGCTCAACAAAGCAGAATAAAAATATGAGGAAACTACATAAAAAGATGACTGGCAAGTGAAAGGGCTATACATAGTCAGTGCACAGAGGATACAGTATGTTAAAGGAAAAACCTTACATTCTTGGGATGGGAAATAGATTATTCTCTCCTGTGGCACTGCTGCTGCCTTCACTATCCATGCTGTATCCGCTGCCAAAACTACTGGCTGACGAGCCAGTGGAGACAGAACTTTCTGCAGTTCGGTGATTAGTAGACCTGGCTGTACAGGGCAGGAACAGTGGGTTACTAAAAACTTGTAAAGCATCAGTACCATCGATGTTAAGAAAAAGTTTAATTTATCAAAATCGCATGCTGCAAATGTAGTTTTTTTACTTTACAGTCCAGTATTGCATTATTATCTTTTGCAGCTGATGTTTATTTCCACATAGAATAAGATGTTCTAAACCAAATAGTATACCACCATATTTTCTCTCCAGTCATGTTAACAGTTCAAATTAACAGCCTGAAGGAAAAAAAGAATGGGTTAGATTGATTAATACTGCTTTTTTAGTTAAAGCTACAGAAAACCGGTTATTCATCTGAAACATTTTATATGGTAATCTCGTAAAAATGAAAGTCCCAGTGGGCTTCCTCATGTTCCTCATGAGACATACTTTGCACTTGGTGATTTTGAGAAGGAGAGGAAGCTGAAAGGAAATAAAGGTACACCATCTATAGTCACAGAGACTGTATGAAGATGTCCACCTCCATCAGACGTAACACCGCTACTACATTTCTCAACTGCTTCTACCCATCTGGATCCCTCTTTTTAAAAAACTAGAATATTAATGCACATATTTTTATGGGAGCTGCCCTAATCTTGTTTAAGGCCATTTGGTGTAGAAAATATACACCATTATATGGTATTGTTACTTCAGATGTTTTACTTTGTGTTTTGAATATTGCATTACATGAAAAAATCTTCCAGTACTCAACCTTCAGCAAGTTGAGAAATATAAACAAAAAAAGACACAGTGACATTACATATAATAATTAATACAGGAACAATAGAACAGCTAGTCTCATATTGAATAACACAATTGTCTGAGGATATTAATATAGGATTTTGTATTTTTGGTTAAATATCCTTTACTAAATCTACTATTGTCATATTTCATCTATTCCAGCTGACTGAGCTTATATACTGATGATAAAACAATACCTTTTTCTATAATTATTTTTCTGTGAAGATTTAATGATTTTTTATGTTATTTTGGTGAGCTGTGAAACTCTAATGCAAGCAGTTAAAAAACTATTCTTCTTTAAACAAGAAATCAGTCACATATCTAAATGGAAATTACTTCAAATAAGAGCCAGAGCCCCAGTGGTTCTTGCCTTAAACTGGTAACCAATATTATTTATGTTTGACTGAATGAATAATATTTTTGGTCAAGACTGCTGCTTGCTGTCTGATGTGGTATTAAGAAGCTGAGTGTGACTCCCTTAATCATAATGCAAAAATAGATTAATATCTGAAACTAGAAGAGGGGAATGAAGCAATTCACATATCATCAATCTTTGGGCCAAACTGTTACTTAAGACAGAACTCTTACCCTGTAAAGTGATTCTTCACTGCTAAACCAAGCTGTCACATAACTCTCCTCTCTTTGTTGCCTACAGCCACAGAAGGAACCTGTCAGTCTAAATTATTTTCAGATAAAAATATCCTTTAGCTCTATTTCATTATTTTATTCTTTGATCATAGGCTATGTTCTTGGTTATTAATACAAATTAATAAACTGTAAATCAATGCTAATAACAGATGCCTTCAGTATCTCACCTGTGCAAACATGTTTCTTTGGGTTGCAGTGGATGGGATTTTTTTGCCATGGCATGACAAGTGCCCCACAGGTGGCGACAGCCAGGAAAGCTACACATCTGTGAAATCTATGGAAGCCAAGACAGTATTGCTCCAGAACACGGGTGTCTATAGTCCTTCCCTTAGGCATGAATTTGCTTATTGCAGCATACATCTCCACCATAAAATACAAAGCTGAAAAGGCGGTTCAAATCTGAGCTCTTTTTATTGACTTTGCTGTAAAATACAGTGCCTGAAATAATTTCGTATATCTTTACTGGTGGAATTCAAAACCCAGTAAGAACACAGAATTTAGTTCAAGACGGAAAAGCTTGAATTAAGCCTTCATAAATGGCTTAGAAGTTTTGCTACATCTATTTATAACCAAAGCATAGTTGTTTCTTTTGAAACAGCTGTATCCTGATGATACATTCAGTATGCTGTATTTTTAGTTTCTCTACTGTTTTCACTAATTTACATCTTTGTCTATATTGATGTTTTTTCCTGTAACCATTCTTGGTCAACAGTTATAATGGCTCCAAGTTTAGATTCATGAATAGATTTTGGAAATTATAAAGTTTAATGTGTTTTTTTTTTTTTTTNCTCTATGAATGTAATGAAATAAAGCATCAGTTTGCAACAAGAAATGAAATCCACAAATAGATTTACAGCTGGTCTTGTGATAAATTAAGACTACGGAAACAGAGAACTCCTCCATAACACATAAGACACTCACATATTCTATATACCTATATTTTTACAGGTAAATCTAGACCTCTAAGATGCTGCTTATATCAGAAACTTCCAAGTTCTAAAGATGTGGTGATGCCTGTTGCCAGCCAATATTTTGTATTAGAACAGCTATGGTTAGATGTGTACTCTAAATTGAGAACTAGAACTTGCTCCCTGCTTTCATTTACAAGGGACTAGTTTGTACATTCAATTACAGTCTTGCCTTTTTGTACAAATTCAAGCACTGTCTTAAAAGCTTTAACAAGAAAAGCTCAGTTCACTGTTGTACTCCTTTAGTCTTACTAGCTTGGCCATCTAGGTTCCACATAATGGGCAAGTAACTAAAGTGAGATTAGGACAGGTTCAATTCTGAGTTACGGAGTTTCTGCTTACAGTTGTGTATGCTAAAAAGTGCCTAAGTTCTCAGGTTTTGACACTGAAGTTCTGGAGGAGGTGCCTTGGCCTGTAGAGAGTTGAATACTTTTGTATGGATTCACTCGGGTCCAAAGATTGGATATTCTTTTTGGTGTCACAGAGGTGCCTGATACTACATGGTTAATTTACTTACAAGGTCTTAATTTACTTAAATGCACATTTATTTGAAGAGGAACTTGAGCAAAGGCAATTGCCATAATTTGAATGCTAAGTATCCAGAGTATGGAAGAGCTGTTTCATTGTTTTCTTGCCCTTTGCTTCTTCAAATTATTTTGAGGTTCTTAGAAAACAAAATCCACTTTTAAATACATCTCATATGCAAGGTCTCACTGTTGATCACATATGCTGAAAGATGCTGAAAACTTTCAAGTTTTAGAAGAAAGAAAAGACTCTTCAGGCCTCAATAGGTGGAGGAGATTAAGCTTAACTGAAGATCATTACCCAACAATATCACTTGGCCTGTTTCTGAGAGAGAGGAGATATGCCTTCCCCTCTCTAGCTCCTTCCCCATGAACTTTTTGTGCAGTTTATTAGTTGCTTGGTACTTTTTAAGGATTGTAACTTCAGTGAAATCTGTCTGTCCAGCCATTGGGGTACAAAGAATAGAAATAGGAAATGAAAGTTTAAAATTGGGATGCTTCCTCTGAAAGAGTGCTCAGAATTTTCTATTACACAATTCTGTTATTGTAGCTTGATGTTTTTTTCATCTGCTAATCCTGTTTTAGCCGGTAGTTCCCCAATGAGATTAAATGTTCTCTACTTGGAAGATGTGTTGACGGGTAGACACCTCGTATTTAGTAGCTAGTAATATGGTGTTAATGCTGCCTCTGAGAGACACTGTTTTACTGTCTGTTATATAGTCTGGCATAAGCAAAAGTTTCAGTTCAACAGTCTAGTGAATAATGCATAAACAAGTTGGAAGAGGTCTTGATTGCTTACAGGAATTCTTTCAGATTCTAAGAAAGTGCATCGTAATTTTTTCTCTGGTGCAGAATCAGGGTTTCCCAAAGAAAAAAAATATAATAGTAAACCAGATACCTTTTGCACTCGGTATTGTTTACAAGTGGAAAAAAATATTTTTTTTTCCTTTGACAGAATGATATTTGACTACTTATTCCCTTATGCCTTCTTGGAAAAAAATTTGCTGATTAAAAAAAAATAAGGGTAGCATTGTCCTCACCTTTAAGCTCCATTTTTTTAAATTCCTATTTTTAGAAACTATTATTGGCAAGTAGTAATTGAATGCATCTATGGGAAAAAATATGTTTTTTCTTATGCTTTGGCTTATGGACCCAGTTAGAAAACCAACTTTTATAATAAAGGAAAATATGTAAGTTATACATTAATACAAAAAATATTGTATTACAAATCAATAAGAAAGGAAAAAATGGAAGCCATATGATTTCATTTAATCTTTCAGAAAGGTCTGATTTTACCATAGAGAAGATGCTTTTAAAAATCATAACATAGAGGAGGTAGATAATTCACACAAGACCTATAGCCATGAACTGTCAAATCAGTCAGCAGTAAAATGAAATCAATCCAGCCATTCTTCTACAGTGAATGGACTTATGTTTGGTGTTTTGTTGTGTTGTTTATTTTTTCTTTTAATACTTAAATTTGAAAAATGGGATTATGCTGTTTTGTGGTTCCTGTGGATAAAAGAACAGACTAAACAAGAACTTACTCCTGGGGTTCAATTGTAGATGTTCCCCTTTTCAGGTGCTAGAAGCAGAAATACAACTGTCAAAACACATTGGGTAAGACAGTTTTGTTTGTAAACTGAACTGGATGAGGGAAAAATGCTTTTGAGTATGTATTCAGGATTAAGTTTTGAGACTCTGCCTCTAATTGCTTGAAAAAAAAGTTGTTCTTTATAATTGACAATCTTGTGAGAAACCCTGGATGACAAAAAGGACTGATGCGTTTTCTCAGACAGATGCTAACCCATGGGAGCAGTTGAAATCACTGATCTGCTTGGGATTGTTATATGCTGACCAACAGATGAGGCATGTCACACACAGTGTCTTCTGGTGGAAGCTTGTATACTCTTCACTCTCAATCACCTTGTGCTTTAAGTGCTCTAACCTCAAACTGCCCCCAGATGCCCCAGATACCTGTTTTTACAATAGGTTTGCTAGCAATAAAAGCCAATGCCACCCAGGTTTGCTCTGCAAGGCTCTGCGGTGTAAAACCCTGGTGGTGGGACTGCTAGTTGCATCTTTTGTGAACTAGAAACAGAATGGGAATACATAAATAAGTAGTGATCAAAGGTGTGTACCTCAGGTCAGTTCTGATAGTTTCTTTTCCTCATTCTTCCTTAATAAAACAGTAGTTTAGATCATGGTCTCACCCATTTCAGCCACATTTGTATATTAGACATGGCTTTGACCACACACTGAGCAGTGGTATTTTGCGAAATTTCAACACAACTCTTTACAGAGCAATTTACCATTAGAAGTGAGTAATGGCAGAATAGCACTCATTTTAATCTGTGGTGAGAGCATTTCTGTACCCAGCATAATTTTCCTCCATGTGGTTTGCAGGGTTAGGCTACCATCTAATAGATTTTTGAAACAAGAGTTATCAAATGAAGACTCTGAGCAATTTCCTGAAATTACATGTCAGCTTAAAATGGTGGAAGAGTAAATATCAGAAATAGCCAAAGCAAAATGTGCCAGCTATTAGACTGAAACAAGACTCAAAAGACAGCCTTGGATTATTGCTATCTGCAGAGAGTGGAGACAAACTGTTCTTGTTTTGGTAATGATTCTTGAAAAAGGGTTATTTGTAGCAATATGAAGGCCCATTTAACTTGAAAATTAAGAGACTAAGAGACTAGAAAAGCTAGGCATAAACCAGCTCAGGACAGTAAATTATTTAGAATGTGAAGGAAACATCCTAAATTATTGTAGGAAATTGAAGCATGACATAGCCTATTAAATCTGTGAAAATAGATATAGACCTAAAGGGACCCCAAATAATCAGGTATTTAAATCCACTATCATGTCCAATTCAAAAGATTTATAGAACCTAGGAATCTATTTCCTTTCACTCTATATTGCTGCTAACACCAGTAAATAGAATGTAGTGGTAAGGGAAATTCCTGTCCATTTTAATTTCTTCCAGCTAAATGGCTAGAAATTAGGCAGTGCTGGCTCAGACTAGCTACATTTCTGTGTAGCTTTAACTACTGACACTTAAGTGAACTTTTGTCAGAGTTGGTGGACCAAGTGAGTTAAAAACAGGTATGCCTTCTGAACTAAAGTGGTTTAAAGTGGACGTTTTTAAGAGGAGTAAATTGACAGGCTCATTTGACTACAATAGTGAATAAGCTGATGCACAGTCTGTTTACTCTACATATTCTAACAGTATTAGTTACGATAGTAGACCTCCCTCTGATCAGTAAAGTCACTTGACACACAACTATTTGGAAAGTAATTTCCTCTTAGGATATCAGAGTAAAGCCTTTCTTTTTCATGATGAAAAAAAATCATTTTGTAGAAAATGAAATGTTCTCTATGAGATGGGAGAAATAAATAGTTTCTGGGTACCTGAATTACTTTTGAAGGTTTTCAGAAAATGTTTGATTTCAAATTCCCAGAGGTTGAAAAAAATACCTTTCTGAGTAAAAAAAAAAAAAAAAAGGAAAAAGAGACAGAAATTTATGTAGAAATATGTTTGTTTTATTTTAAATGGTAATTTAACAGGTATGGTTGGACTTTTAACAGAAATGAATGGTATTTTCTCTACATCTTTAACATTTGCTAACTAATTCAGGTCAAAAGTACAGCAGTGTTTTTCTCCTGGCAGGTTGGTTGCTTGTTTGTATGATTTTTTAACTTGTGCCAGATAAAAGAGAAGGTACATATTACATCCATCATCATTACATCACCAGGGTGTTGACTCGTAGCTTCTCTCTCATGAGTGCTTTTTTGAAAGGACAGAAAAATACATAAAACTGCAATAATGTTCAGGCTTAAAATCACCTACTTATCCTTTTAAATATTAGTTTACAGTTCTCCTGAGATTGTAGAAAGAATCAAAATAATTGTCTAGAAATTCTCTTATTTGGTCATAAAATTTTGTAATTTTTTTGTTCACCACTCAATATTCTGATTGAGTAAAGGAATTGTGTTTTCACTGTACAGTCATTGTACCTCTTGGGGCAAAACTGGCACTTCTTCATCAGCAAATAAGGAAAAGACCATTGAATTTTACCTATTAAACAGGTATGATAAACTCCCATATAGAGTCCTCAACTTCCTATAAAATGGTGTACTTTAAAAACTGACTAGTTATCTAGATAAATGTTCAAATATCTAAAAAACTTTAAAATAATGTATTATATTTAAAACATAAGTAACCTGAGAAGTAAATTTTATATGAAGGAAAGACCCTTCTGTGGGATACATTACTGACTTAAAAGGAGGTGGACTGATTTACATTATCTCTAAAAGATGACTTATCTGGTGCATAAACCCTAATACACAGATTTATATTGAAAAGAATGTCCTTGATTTTATATGAATGTGTAACTGGTAATGATTCAGATTTTTCACAAAAATGAAATCAAATTAATGCAAACCTATGCACTGCTCTGTCCCTCTGGCTTGGATCCCTTGCAACTTATGCCTTCAAAGGCTTGGCTCTCAAATTTTATTTTTCCTCTCTGAGGGGTGTGATGGGAATGTGTATTTTCCAAATGGTTTCTTTGCAGCTCACAGTCTTGTCTCTCTCAGCCACCGAGGAAATTATACTTCAGGGTTTATTTTTAATTAAATGTTGTAGTTGAATATTAGATTTTACAAAGGTGCTGAATAAAGATCAAGCCAGTAGAAAAGGTTCTAGGAGAAAGAGTTGTCTGAGGCATTCTAAGAATGTCTAAGGGTTCTCGTTTTGATTTGTGTTTTTAAACGTCAAATCAAGAAAAAAAAAACAAAGCAGTATTGAAAGACTAGGTTAAAGGAAGAAACTTTCTGAGGGTTCTCTTCGGTAGAGAAGAATTATCAAGAAGAATTATCAGTTCTTCTCTACCAAAGAGATCACTGAGAGTAGAATTTTTTCCATCATCCTTGTGAAAATGTTGCTAGATTACTACCACGTTGTGTGCTTGGGCTGAAAAAACCCAGAGAGTTATTCTAAAAGGTGCAGTTCTCTGATACATTCACAGATAAATAAGCATGGTAAAAAATGATAATTATGTTGCATATCATAATAATGTTGGCTTCCTTAATAAATGGATTTGTGATTTAGTGACAAAAAAATTACTAACTTGCCAAGATGGCTGTTCCAGGCCATAAAGCCAGTTTATAACTGGTTCTTTTCCTGGTGCCAATAAAGTAGTCTGTAACTGGGGTGGTCACCACAACTTTGCAGCACCCCCCTGTAGGAATGGACTTGCAAACTGATGATATCCTAATATTCATAGCTCACAATAGTCTTAACTTTTAGAATTTTTTAAGTAGATGGGAAACCTCCTCTTCCTACTGCAAAGAACTCCATACATTGAAAGCTGTTTTGAGTATCTTTGGTGCTTGTCTGTTCCAGGAAAAAGCCTCTTCTTGTTTTACTTTCATAATCCACAAAACTGCAATTAACAGATTGTGACTTTTGTTCCTCTTGAAATGCATGAGACCCATTAACCTGAAAATGGTAGTTATTGCCCACCTCATATGAATAAATTAGGACAAATTAGTTTTGGTACAATAAGAAGCAGCCAAAACTTCTCACTGATCTGAAGCCATATTTGTAAACATTGTATAGGTGCCCAAGCGTTGTGTTTATTTCTCAGAAGTAAAAAGACAAAAAGTACCATGTCTCTTCTTAGTAACTCTAGCCTCAGTTATATATTAATGATATTAATGTGGGCTCTTATTCCCATAACTCTCTATAATGCTTGTAATATTGCTGAGCCAAATGCATATTGACGCATGTCCCTTTTGCATTTTTAAAAATGTAGAATCTAGTATAAAAGTTCAGCGGGAAGATACTTAAAGTCATCAGCCTAGCTATTTCCTTATCATAGAAGTGTATGTGAATCCTGATTCAACCTCATATCACAAGCAAAAAAGTTTTAGTATTGCTTGCCTAAGCTAAAAGGCATCACAGGACTATTAGTATTTATGATAGATCTCTGCAGACATGACATCTCCAAAGATTCTTAGATGTAGAATAGAATAGAATAGAATAGAATAGAATAGAATAGAATAGAATAGAATAGAATAGAAGTAATTTCAGTTTGAAGGAGCCTATAACAATCATCTAGTCCAACTGTCTGGCCAATACAGGGCTGACCAAAAGTTAAAGCATATTTTTAAGGGTATTGTCCAAATGCCTTTTATACTTTGACAGGCTTGAGACATTGACTACCTCTGCAGGAAGCCTGTTCCAGTGTTTGTCCACCCTCTTGGTAAATAAATGTTTTCTGATGTCCAGTTCTAAACCTCCTCTGACTCAGCTTTGAACCATTACCACGTGTCCTATCACTGGATACCAGGGAGAAGATTGGCACCTCTCTCTCCACATTCCCTCCTCAGGAAGCTGTAGAGAGCACTGAGATTGCCCCTCAGCCTCCTTTTCTCCAAACTAGACAGACAAACCAAAAGCCCTTAGCTATAGGACATTTCTTCCAGAATTAGACTTCTACGGCACACAACATGGGAACCAGATGGACCTTTCAGTCATCATGCCTGAACTAGTACCATGGTATCCTCTGGCCTCTGCCTGAACTGAGGGTCTGGAGTTGAGCTGTAGAATAAAACAAGATATCTGTGGGTAGATATCTAGTTATGTGTGCGTAAACAGATACCTTTATGAAACTGTTCTTAAGACAAAACTTAAGAAACAACTTGTTATTTCTAAATACAATGTTTCAAATTATTTGTTAAATTTGCCCTTGTTAATAAGCTGTTTTAACATCAGACTAGTTCTATTAATGACTTGTTGCCTTTAGGGTACATTGTGTGAAATATCATTCCCTCTTTCTCTCCTACAAGCTTCTCAGCTGGACTGTACTGCTCACGGTTGTGCAATGGTGTTGAAAGGAAAATCTTCAATGAGTCATGAGAGCCTGAGAAGGGTTTACAACACTGGAGAAGATCTCAGAGTCTAGTCTGTAAGAGTAATGGGACAATCCCTCAGATACCAGGGAAATAAGCAAAATGCTCTAGAAGTAAAAAGAACAGTGCCAATTTAAACCAGCTGAGGTTCTGGCTCTTTATTTGTCATGAAGGGAGAAATTGATGGTATGTGGTATTTGAGTTTGATGTACAGATGCCTCCAGGTAGGCTGATAGGAATGTTACCAAGAGACTGAGGTATACATGGACCAAAACTCCTTTCCTTTCCACTGGTGGTTTGAAAAATTATCTATGCTGATGACTTCTGACATAACAACTATGTCGGGAGAGGAAAAAGAAATTGTTAATGTCCCAATTAGAATTCCAGAAACAAAAATGTGCAATTTGATTTTGTCACAGTACAAGAAATATTCAATCATGCTGAAGCAGACCAGCTTGGATGCATGCTTTTTATTAGGCAACAACATGAGCAAAGCTATACCATTTTTCAACAGAAGTCTAAGTCCTCCAGTGGAATGGAAGTGCAGACATTTGTCATTTTATAATGTTTCTTAGCAGAGTTTTTCTTTATGGATTTATGTGTTGATGTGGAAAAATCAAGCAGAGTTCTTGTTTCATGTTAACATTTACAGCGCTTAATGGGGGAGTAAAATAAATAATTAAATATCTCAATGGATTAGTAGACATGGCAAGAAGGATTTGGGATGTGGTTGATTTCTTAACCATGTCTTTCTGCTCACCTCCTTCAGGCTTGACTGGTCCATCAGACATCACTTTCCTGAGGGCTAGTTGGCTTTGGTCTTTGTTGTCATTGGCTGGTGGAGGCAGATTGTCAGACTGAGTTCTTTGAATAGGGAGGACTCCTGCTATGCTGTGTCTGTGCTGCTTCCTGGCATGATTAGACTGACCGCTTTTATGTGCTGCTGTGGCAGTGTGGGTGAAATGGAAACCCAGAGTATGTATCCTCAGATGGAACCAGCTTAAATGTTATTCATGCAAACAGAAGTGTTTTTTTCTGTATTTAAGTAAGTAGTGTTTTCAAACACCAAAGAGACACCACATGCACAGCATTAAAGAGAATTAAAACTGGCTGTTTCTTTATTGATGATAGTGAAGACAAGGGAAATAATTTTTCCCCAGTTTTTGCATTATACCATGATTAAGTTTATGGCATATCAACAAATCCTGAAGACAAACACAATGATTCCACAGTCAGAGAGTTTTAATTTGGCATCGACTAAACTCTCAACTCTCAACTAGCAATCAGATGCTGGTTTGAAGTATGTTCCAGAGAGAAATTCTTTTGAATGGAAAAGCTTTAATTTATTTATCTATTTAAAGTTGTCAGATGAAATGTGTCTTGACCCTAAATCAATCCATGACACAAAAATTACAAGAAAAATTGAACTGTGACCCCTGACGGCTCTCAGCTCCCCTTTGCTTTGCTAACTTGTTAACACTGTTGAAATCTGATGTTGTTAATGGCTTTGTGTTTAATGATTTGGCATTTAATGTGTTTTCATCTATTGCTATTCTGATCATCACTAACATGATTTTATCTAAGATATTAAGATGGTTGCCTTATATTCCCTTTCCAAAAAAAATTAGATATTTACAGTTTTATTTCAAAAATAGAAATCTCAGTCAGTAGTTAAAAAAAAACATTTTTCTTTAAATTTCAATATACTTTTGTGTATACTGTCCTTCCGGATTATTACGTATAGGTATATCTTGTTGTTAATGTGCTCTCAGTACTTGCGTGCAACTTGAACTGGCACCTGCATCTCTGCAGGTTTTGGTAATTTCATTGGTAATTCATTAGTGACATCAAAACATCACCACACAATGGAATTCTCTGTGAGTCATGCACAGCCATGGAACATCATGGACCATGAGTGAAGGGACTGATGGAGAAACAGCCAGTTTCACTGCAGTCTATATAAATTAAATAAATAAAGACTTCAAAGTACAAGAGTATATTGTAATTACACGTATTCACACACAGGCACAAAAAGACATTGAACAGAGTGAGCACAGTTTGCCAAGAACAGAAAAAAAATAGCCGAAAAGGGAAGGACAGCGGGGAAAAAGGCAACAGATGAACATTAAGCTGCCATGCTGAGGAATTTATTTGCGTCTTTTACTTGGTTGGAGGCGAAGCTGTTGGACAGCTGCTTCAGCAGCAGCGATGGCTGCCCCAGCATCTTCAAGGTGAGTTTGAGTGACACTGGTTTTGCTTTGGCTGCGGGATGGACCATGAGAGCGTAGATGTCCTTCAGATGAAGATTTGGAGCTTCCTGGACTGCTGTGGGATTTCTCAATGGTGGGCACCTGCATGTCTACCAAAAAAATATAGAAGCACAACTGTTGCATTTATTAAAACCAAACAATTTTATTTTCTTTCTCTTGAGTGACCTTTCCAGCTGCATTCCAGAACGAGGAATAAAGATTAAGCTGTACAATGCCATTTAAAATCTCAGGATGTATCACCTTATGAAACACCTTTTCCTACTTCACCACTGTTCCCCGTCCCAAGCAATAATTGATTTACTATTGGGTTTCTGTCACCTGTGAATTATGCCTCCTGTGCTGATTCATGCTGATGGTATCACAGGGTAACCTAAGAACTAATTGGTTTTCCACTTTATACCTCTCTAATATGTAAAGACTAATTAGCATCACTTACACTGGTACTGAACACTTAACTATTGCAAGCAGTTTTACTTGATATATGCCCTAGCCAAAACCATAGCCTAACTTGCAATAGCTTCTATACTAACATCTAATTTAAATATAGATCATATATAGACATGGTTCCCTAGCAAAACATTACACAGAGAAATAGAGAGGAGATGAAGCTGAGTCTTATCACTGAGCCTCTCATTTGGGTTCTATCTAGGATGGCTCTTGCTTTGATACTGTTTTAAGCAAGCAACTGACCACCAGCTATTAGTATTAATAAAAAAAAAAAACGCACAAAAAAAAAAAAAACAAAAAACAAAAGCAGAGAGAAATTTGTTGGAGCGGGAGACACTGGGATCAATTCTGCTTTTGTAAACACTAGCGTGATTCTACTATATCAGTTCCACCCATTTCCAATACAATTGAGATGTGCTATTATTGTCAATTATCATTGACTGGAAATGCATATGCATTATTATAGCATAAATGTGATTCTATAAAATATTAATGTGACATTTCCAGAAGACAAAAAGCCATATAACTTTTAAGGAGCATGAAAAATAGGAAGCTAAATATATATTGAATTTGGCAAAGCTACTAGAAAAATGAAAAGGGCACAGAATCCATACTAGATGTGCAAAGTACACAGAGCTTGTAAGCTGCTGTTTTAAGGACACAATTACTCCATAAGCTCCATTAAGCCTTGGCTCCAGTGAATTACTCACAGAGATAGATATGTTTTTAATATCAGTGTATACAAAGCATATCAGCAACTTTATTTTTCTATCAGAACTTCAATATAGCATCTGGGCAAATGTTTCATATCGGGTGCACCAGGTTTTTCCTACCCTTGGAGGGGTCTGGGAAAATTCCATGACTTCTGCTCTTGATGACAGATGGTTTTGGAGATTGCTGGCTACTTTGTCCAGAATGAGATTTCCCATGATCAATGTTTTCACTCTGTTCTTTCAGAGGGTACCACCGAGGAGTGTTGTCAAGCTGAGAGATGCTGGATAACTCAATCAATACCTATAAATAAATCAAAGTATAATACATATTCTGTATCTGATCTACTAATGATTGTGTACAGTGGAAGAGTCTATAGCTGTATTACGAGAAGTTGCAAAGTGAGGGGTATAAGGTTGTGTGCTGACAAATTCAGGACTCTACCCATGCTCTGACCTTCCCTGGAAGAAGCCAGCTGTGACCCCAAACCCATGTTTTTTAGCATATTGATGTGTCTAAACTAATATGTCTTCTCAACAGGACCTCAACAAGGACTATGAACTTACACATGCCTCTGTACCAAGTTGACAGAATTCAATAGGCCATTTAGGCCTCAAAACGTCACTGGGGAAAAAGAGGGGAGATGCAATGGCAATATGAAAACTAAATGAGCAGCTTGGCCAAAACAACCTCCATTGTAGCTAAAATCTGCTCTAGGCCACTTGCATTGCTAGAAAGAGTTTTGCCAAATTTCTTTTAAAAAACAGAAGGAAAAAAAAAGTGAGCATTGGGACCAATAAAGACCCTCCCTCCCTTAATGGTATTGCAGCTGAGAGGTCCAAGGGATGTGAAATAATAAAGAGTCATCACAGAGTCTTGAAGGAAGAAAAGGACAAAATAGAGCATTTGGCTCCGAGGTGGGAGGGTTCAAACTATTGTCAGGGAGGAAAAGTTTTAGAAATGCTAAACAAATAAAGTGTGCAATCACCTCAGTGAAAGATGTCTTTTCAGATTATTACAAGACCCGGAATAAAAGAAAACCTCTTAAATTTTAGGAATGGGGAGGACTCTTCACAAGTCATTTTTTCCTAGAAAGTTAAAATCCTTTTTTCTTTCAGCTTCATAGGTTGTATATGACCTGGCTTGGTCTGTCTGCTTAGATCTATACTTAATCTGAACTATTTTGAATGCTCACTGGTACGGGTTTTGATCATGCCTTTGGGGAGACAGAATGGTGTGTCCCCAAAGAAGAGCAATGAAGCTGGTGAAGAGTATAGAGCACAAGTCTCATGAGGAGCAGCTGAGGGAATTGGGGTTGTTCAGCCTGCAGAAAATGAGGCTAAGGGAGACCTGATCACTCTCTACAATTTCAGATAATTATCTGAAAAGAGATTGTTGTAAGGTGGGGTTCGGTCTCTTTTCCCAAGTAGCAAGTGATAGGATGAGAGGAAATAGCCTCATGTTGCACCAGGGAGGTTTAGATTGGATATTAGGAAAAGGGTTATCAAACACTGGAACAGGCTGCACAGAGAAGTGGTTGAGTTACCACCCTGGGGATATTTAAAAGATGTGTAGATGTTGTCCTTAGGGACATGGTTTGGTGGTGGACTTGGCAGTGTTAGTTTTATGATTGGACTTGATCTCTAAGGTCTTTTTCAAACTAAACAATTCTATGGTTCTATTCTATGATTCTGTTGTTGAGGATTGTTCCCAACAGGCCATACAGGCTAGGGGCCTTGCTTTGTAGAAGAGAGTTCACATTTCATAGATATGAACCTTGATATGCCACCTGGGGCATCCAGGTAGAGCTGGCTTTATTCAAGCAAGTCCATAGGGCAAAATTTGGATATCCCATATTTGGTGTAATGGTTCAGGATTCCTCTGGACATACTGGTCCTGAAATACACTGGATAGTGTTTTCTGTTCCTTTCTTCTATGAAGATCTGTTTTCATATATAAATCTGAATTATTGAATAAATAAAATAGTTCCAGAAGTTGAAAATATTTGAAGGTAAAAGTTTAAATCTGCCCATAGAAGCAGCTGCCAGAGCATCCATTTTCTAAATGTTATAAATAACAATGAAGTAAATATTTAGTAAAGCCCTGTGTTTGGGCAAACTTGCTGAGTCAACAACAATACAGATGCCGTATGCAGGAACTAAGTAATCGTGTAGTTGCTTCCTATATATATTTTTTTAGTAATTGTCGAAACAGTGACACTGCTCAGTTTTGTAGTTACATAAAGGGTAACTGGAGCTGAACTGAGTGCCTTTTTTCAAAACTAAAATACAGAATGAACAGAGATACCCTGAGTTACTCTACATACTAGCAATTGATTTTCCTGGGCTTCTCTTTCTGATTCTATAATAACATTTTTTAATTACTTTTTTGATACCAAAGTTATTGCTGATAATTCTGTATTATCTGTGCATACATTTGTTTATTTGCTTTTAAAAGAGAAAGCACACTTCTTCCCATGATCACTCATTTATTATTAATTACAAGATTTTGCCTTCAGTCATACTTTGGTAATGATATTACTATTTTGTTGTGTTAGAAATGAGACCTTGATCAGCAAGACTAAATTACTCACACTTGCAGACATTTGTTCATGTGCTAAATTATGGCTTAATGGCAGATTTAAATCCTTTAATAATTTACAAAGACTGATACCTCCTCAGTCTTCCCATGTCATGTTAAAATCAAGGCAGACAGCTTATCAGCTATAACAAGAATCCCCCATTCAGTCACTGTGAAGACTGTTGCTATCTCAGACTCAAAAAAACCCAATCTTAATTTTCAATGAAGTAACATTATGTTGAGTCCTAAATGAACTTGCTGAAAGTTTATTGAAATAAAGGGAAAGCATTTTTCATGTGTGAATAAAAGAAATTGTGACCATCTTTTATGAAGTCAGTAGTAAAACTGTGATATAACAAAGGTTTTACTTACAACATGTACCATACCTTGGAAGCAAACAGTCTCCAAAAACCAGCATGTGATTAAACAGCTTCCTAAGTAGTAAGGGTTAGAGACAAGGAAATAAGGTACTCACTTCACCAAGGAAGTCATTCGAGGAGAATCTATCATAATCCCAGACAGTTACTTCCAGAGTTTTCTTTTTCAGCTGCAATTTAAGTCAAAGGATAATTAACCTCATTGCCATCGTAAACTTCAGATCAAGTCTTTATGGTGGTTTGTATTCATTATCTCCTCCTTGTACCCTTTTTCACAGTGACAGCTAGGTAGCTTTTGTCCTCCCATCAACCAGGATCTCAGAAAAATAATTTGGGTCTATTATTTGTTATCAAGACAAATGGGCTAGTGCATGGTCCTATTTTAGGAATTTACACAAGTTGCTTTTGACAGAATGTATGTCCACTACTAAAGCCCTATTTTTGTATTTCTGCAGCTTTTCTAATCATCAGATCTGAGTTTTCTCATTTCCCTAAAGTGCATTTGAGTGTGAATTTCCTATGTACTAATTAAAACACCCTATTTACACAATTTCATCTGTGGAGACCAGGCTTGTGTACTGCTGCAATTCAGTGTAGTCAGTAGGACTCTGCAAGTGATCCAGACATGCAGGACAAGTTGTATTGTTAGGTATTAAAGGCAGGCATCAAAAACCATTATCTGCAGACTTTGTTAATGATGATAGCTGTGTCAAGCACTCTTACAGGCTACAGTAGAAAACAAGTAAGGCTTTTTATACGACAAGATAGTGCAAGACAAAGAAGCTGTTGACCAAAGCAGTTGAACTCACTGGAAAGATTGACTAGTGTCATTTCAGGGACCTGTGGGGATGGTTGGGGAGAGGATTGATTACCAGTGTTGTATGATGAGGCAAAAGGCTGGAGAGACAGCAATAAATTCATGTGGTTTGAAAGAGGGAAGGACAAAATCCTGGGGGTATGAGATGACTGCAAATTCCAGCTGAGAACTTGCAAGTGAAGAACTGTTGGACACTTCCAAGAGTTACTAAGGAAAAGAAGACTCCATTCACATACTTGAATAAAAGGGGTCAGAGGCAGAAATCTTATGTGATAATTGAGGTCATCATCCTAACAGAGGCAATGTGTCACTCACTACTCTGACTATTAGTTGTCTGGGGACAAAGAGATAAGGAAATATCNTGCCCTTTGGTTTAATGCAACACAGATTCAGATAGTTCTTAATAGCTTTAAATTTCCTTTAAATGATAATTTAATCTCATTATTATACATTTGAAATATCTTTTGCTCCCAGCTTATGTTAGAAAAATGAGCAACTATGCAAAGTCAGTGTCTTTGAGTATCAAGTTTAAATCGTCATACCCTGGGAAACCAGCACAGAGGGGAATTTAATTTCTTTTTAGCATCAACAATGTACTACTCTTTAAGCAGGCAACACCATGACTTGAAAGCTAAGATTAAAACAAAAGGTATTTGACAGCAATTCTTTAATCTTTCTCTGTTTTATTCCTACATAATTAGGGACCATTCTTATTAAACATTCTTTTTAAAAATATCCTGCAAAAATTAACGAAAAAGATGAACAAAAAGATCGTCTTTTGAACATTCCTTACAGAATATTAGTAAAGCTCATTTCCTTGACTGAATAAAATTCTGTTTCTTTCCTGTTCCAAGACAGTTTCAAAACTGCAATGTGAAAAATAACCCAAAAAAATAAGTTAAGCAGACACTAGTCCATGCTACTTTTAGATTCCTGGATGATATCATTTAGATGCTATACTAAATAGCTATATATATATTTTACCCTTTACAAAAGAGGAATAGGATAAATACTTTTCAGAAATGTATTGTTGCCATTTTGGGAGGACACGTTGTCCTCCTGTTTTAAAAGATGACTGTGCAAGGACAAAAAATCTATAGACCCAGTAAAGGAAAAAAAAAAAAAAGATTTGAAGGATTTTTGGTGGAAAGAGTAAAATAGAGAAGATTTTCAAGTAACTGTAACCCTGCTTTGCTAGCTTCTTTGCGTTATTATGACAATAAAACTGCTGACAATTTGCAGTACTCTACATTTCTTTGAGATATCTATTTTAAGCCTCTTAGTTTAATAAAGCTTTTACAAAATATTATGACAATAAAAAACTGTCAAAAGAGCTTTATTAGGTAGAGTGAATGAAATGAGTTTCAAAAAGCAGGCAAATTTGCTTTTCTGAAGATATATACATATATATATGCATATATATACACATATATATACCTTTATTGAAGGAAAAGAACACTCAGGCTAGTGATTTTAGAAGCTGCCATTATACAATCTCAGCAAAGTAGAGTTCTGCCTTACATCATCCAATTTTAGGTCATGAAGTCAGATATTGAAATGAGTTTACACATGTTGTGAATCTCATCTGAGTTCCAAGCATATTATGAAAAAAGTGTTATGAAGCTGTGACTAATTTGCCTTGTGGAAAAATGAAAAACAACAAAAACCAAAACCAAACAAATAACCCCCAAAAAAACTCACCTAAAAGCATATTACTGCATGTGAACTCCACTTAGCTTTAGGCTGCTGTGGACAGCCATCATTCAAAGAAAATGAAGGAAACCAGCAATGTGAATAGTATTTTCTCTTATGGAAGACATAACCGACACACATATAGAAGTGCCTGTTTCTTGTTTTAAATTTCTGGAGATGACTGGGTGTTGTTAAAGATAATATGGGTCTGTGTAACTAAATATGCACTACTTGAAATATTTAATACATATTCCTTGAAAATCTCATACAAGGATTTGTATGAGGAAAGAACCAATCTTAATGCAGTTTTTCTCCCATGCTGAAAGTAAATCCCTATAATTATTTCAGAAACACTATAAAAGATTGCAGTCAGACAGGATATTTGATGAGGTGTTGTACTAGATCATGTGTTATACTTATTTTTGTTTACATTCCTATTTAAAATTTTATTGTACTCCTCTGTATAGCTGCCCTTCAGTCCATGGGAGGACAAAAAAACTTTTGCTAGGTCACTTAAAAACTTACTTTCTCCTGTCCAAGATATTAAGTAAGATTTAAGTGCCAACACCTTACTGATTCATAAGAAAGCTTTTCTTCCTTTTGGAAATAAGACATCCTACATCACTCAAGTATTTTGTAAATATTACTCTTTCTAAATATATTGGCTTCAATTTAAGGGCATGAGTTAGAGCAAAAGCTATTTGCTTTAATGAATTATATCCATCATTTAAGAAAATACATTTATTTGCTTTCTGACAGGTAAGGAATTGAGACAAAGAAAACCACACCTTATATTGTGGTCATATTTTATACCAATGGCTTGATCAGTAACAGAACTTACATATTTTACCATCTTTTCCTTAAATCATTCTAATGCTTTCTTTTATGCTCTCTGTAGGTATTTGACATGAGTTAGCAATCATTATACAATTTTTGTAATGTGTGTACATGGTCTTCCTCTCAATTTGTAATTATTGCCAGTTCTTTAGTTAACAAAAACCTTAAATTACTAAATATTCAGAGTTCAATTTATTTTTTCTCCACCTGTCCAAGTAGAATTTGCTACATGACAAAAATTATAATTCCAACCTTGAAAAAGTCTGTTTCATTTCAAAGAGTGATCTATTTCCCATAATTATTTTCACTTTAATTTCAGCTAGGTTATAAAAAAGAAAAGGAAAATGAAAAATTGTACAACCAGTTAAAGTCTAGACAGTGACGTTAAAAGGACTATATTAGGAAATATTTAGTAATACTTATTTGCTGCCAGGAAGCAACCTATGCTTTGATGGAGGGAAAGGAAATGCTTTTTGAAGAAACAATATTTGTAAAGATTCATGAATCTTTGTGATGTTATGACTGCTAACTCTGTATAACTTAGTGTATGATGCAGTTTTGCTTGTTTGGTGATCAGAACACTGATTCTCAGTCTGTTTTGAAATAGCCATTTGTGAGGGTTATGAAGGGCAAACAATATACTATTGCATGGTGATAGTTCTTCAAACTGTAGAGGGTACTTATCATAAGCATGGAATGACTTAGTGATTTAGAAATGTGCTTTACTGTATATTCTCTAAGCTGGAGCACTGAAATTCATAGGAGAAGAACCACTCACACTGGTATCTTAGCACTAGATACAAGCCATGGAAAGGTGTGGAAGGAATTACTATTCCCTGCACACAATTCTATGTGACAAGAGGACAAAATACACAACATATGTGGTGCTCAGGCAAAGCTTATGAACTTATAATCGTAAGCACTGCATAACAGTCTCAGAGGAAGGGAAAGAAGGAGATTTTCAAACAGAAAGCAAAAATTCAAAGAATTCAACATGCAACCTAAAGGTAAACTTCATCAAATAATGGTCAGAATCAGACATCTAAAATACTAGGAGATCTTCTCTCATAAAAATCTTTATCCAAGAAATCCTAAACTAAGATCATTATCCAATTTAAAATCTAGCAGAGCGACTGAATGTTCAACACCCAAGCACTCTTAATTATAGCCCTATGAAATGTCACAGCAGAACCCAGAAGCAAATTAAGTAAAAGGAAAAGCCTTTCCTAAGAGGAAAGCTCAACTTGTAAATATTGCTAAGACTTACCAAACTTTTTCACAAAACCCAGAAGACCTAGGGTTTATTTTGCAGCTAGAGAAACATCACAGGGTGGTGGTTCTGATACTTTCATTGTCAATGAGCTACAATTATGCAAGCCTACACGAAACTGCATGCAAAACCCAGCAAACCATAATTATAACATCACAGGGGACCTCTGAAGAACACCCAAGCTAGAGCTATTGCATGTTAAGTTCAGATGTGTAGATTGCATGAGCAACCATGAAAGTCTCTTTATGGGAAGGATTTTGCTCCATGTGAAAATGTATACCTTAATTTATGTTCCTTTCAATTAAGAAAAATTAAAAATTAGATTTTAAGTTAGGAAGATAATATTGAGCTCTTGGTGTTGTGTTGGAGAAGTATATTGAAATAACTGGGAAATCTATTTACTGGGCTTACTGGGTTAAATGGCCTTGAAAAATCAAATTGAAAGTATCAAGAACAAAACACTAAGAAAAGCAAAAAGATTTAGGACTACATACAGATCCATTATTTTATGAAATATACTTCACAATTTAAATGAATGGACATCATGATTTTGCTCATTATGCCTTTTTAAAAATTTTAAAAGTCCCTCAAAGAGGGAGATGGAGGAAAAGAGGACCCAATTGCATGATACTGCCCCAGTTAACCCTTTAGGTCAGTTGGAGCTAGGAAGCCACTAAGAAATCGAGAAGACTTCCACAGTCTTCTTTCCAAGAAGTTAAATCCCTCTAGAGCAAGGAAATTAAATATCTTCTAAATTATTTTTTTCAGGTGATTCATATTTCAGGCCGATTGCTGTAAATTGCTGCTAAATCTAAAAACATATCTCTACATTTCATAAATATTTATGAGTAAGAAAATTATTGGATCTGTGTTTTGTGTGAGCTTGCATGACTCTTGGAATAGAGTGACAGTGTTGTTTGCATCTACTTCAGAAACTTAATTTATTCCCTCCTTGCATTCCATTATAATTTTTAAAATTGCCACATCTGTACTTATGACATGATTGTGGCTGTAATCTCCACAAATTACCATTTTTATGAGTAAAAGGGACAAGAAAATAGTATTGATATAGCTATCCCAAGGAAATAGCTCCAAATTTCCCCTAAATTTGGCAAGACTTTACAGGGCTTCACAGAATTGCCAGTAGCACTGCTTCCTTCTCAGTAACCACTGCAGACCATACAAATAATAAAGCAGCAAATTGCACTGAACGGTACTACCAGTCACGCACCTGCTCCATGGAGATATTTTTATAAATGACCGTCTGATTCCACTCAGGATTCAAGCTTTTCTGTACGTACTTAGTTCTCCGCTTGTACTCAGCACTGAATTTGAACAAAGGAAGGAAACATTAAATTAGTGATCTTTTGTTTCTTTTGGTTCTAATGCAAAAACACCCACAAACCAAAAACCAGAAAAAGAAAAGAACTGCTTCTCCCGTTTCTGCAACAACCCAGGGTTACAAGAGGATAATGGCAGCCTTTGGGTTTTTTTCTTTAATATGCTGTTGTTTTGTTTTTTTTTGTTTTTTTTTTTAAAACCATCTTCCTCTGATTCCAGCAGGCTGGCTCTCCCTACAGCTGTTTCAACATGAAGCATCAGTCAGCACGTGCACATACGCTTTGTTCTCTCATTGTTGGTGTTGGGCTTTCATTATAAATTGAGGTGTCAATGCATTGATTTATTTTCCAAGACCACCCTCCTATTAGCACTTAAAGTAGTGTGAATACGTCATATTTATAGATTACAGTCTCTAATTATAGGAGTCCCATTCTCACATGAATATTATAGGGTAACTAATATCCTGTTAATGATAGAAACACTAATTTCTTATTGATCCTCTTCTCTTCCTATATCTCTAACTGTACTGGAAACAAACATAAAAGTGCATCAAGCTCATGATTGTTTTTATCAATAGCCAATTGGCTGCATAATTTGCTTATAAAAAGAATTTGTAGTGCTTTCTGCTATGCTTTGCATTTCCTGAGTATGGAGAAAGCAATAGACTAAAATGGAACAGAGGATGGATTCATCTAGCTCCGTGAGCTTTACTGCCATTCCAATTTTAATTTAATATAAGTTTTAATGGACCTCTCAAAAGAGCTGGGTAGGAGAACATGAGAAGCTTTTAATACTTTGAAAACTCAACAAGATATAAGGTAAAGAAACTCTTTTTGCCAGTCCGTAAGTCAACTGCCCTTGCTAAATTAAATGTGCCCAGGACTGTTCTCCAGCACTAAGGCCAAATGACAAAGAATGATCTGTATCTGTCATTTTAAACTCTCTCACGGTTCCCCTACATTAATTTTTGGTAGTGTGCTCTGCTCCTGATTCTCACTTCTGACTTGATTGAACTGTGTTTTGGTACACACTGTGGCATAGTCGCAGAGCTAATAAATGAGATTCCTTTCATATGAGATTAAATCAGAAGACTCACTCCAGGGACCAATTTAATCAGCTAGTCACTAATGGGGTACCATGCATGGTACCAGACTGAAGCAGGTCTGAATTACGGTTATGTGAAAGATGCATGTATTTTACTGACACATATATGTTTATGTTGAGTCTTCAGTACCAGTAGTTTTACCCACTGTAATGGCCTTATTCTCTTTTAATGACAGGATCTTGCAGTTATTTTCACTCTTACTTTTTCTATCATAGTAATTCTATGCAGTTCATTTATTTTCTTGCAAAATACACTATCCACTGCCTTACAGTTTATTGAAAAATGTGAAGGGCATTGGGACCCCTAAAACAAAGTATCTTTCCACCTCTGCTTATGAGAAGAGAGAAGCAGCTCTCCACAGTTCAGTGGAGTTCTCCATCAGTCCTGTCAGCCACAGCATACAATGGTGTTATTGAAAAAAAAAAAAAAACAACAAAATAAATCCAACAAAACTTTCCTCTTTTATGTCAGTAAGAACAAGATGAATTAAAATCTAGGGGGACAAAGAACATATGAAAAAGAAGCACAAAGTTATTATATTACATATCTTGAAGGAAGGCTGAAATACAAAATCTGAACCCTTTTGAAAACTAGGTTTGATGGCAAACCCTATCCACTAATGCATTTAAACTTTTCAAGCACCTCAGTAGCCTTCTTTTCCCACACTCTGATCTGAGAAAAGCAACCCCATCACTCAAAGTATTAATGAGATTTGACTGACCCATATGGAGACGTGGGACACAGGCAAGAGACAGCTGGGCTGGCAGCATCTCACTCTCTCTTGGCTCACAGTACTCCTCAAATAAATGTCTATTCTGATCAACTATTAATGAGATATTAATTTATGCAAACTCCTCCTACACCCAGAATAGCCCACTTCTTACCTTAACTGAGGCAGGATAGCATTATACTGCTTGGGCCTGTTAAAATGTCATATGATTTTCTGGTTTTAAGGAACTGATATACTTCAATCTTTTTGAAGAAAGTAGGAAAAGACCCTTTGCTCACTCAGCCAAGAAAATGACACCAAGACATTCCCTTTCCTTTCATGAATTTCCTTTTGCAATACTACAATTTCATCATCTTTTCAAAGTTTCTGATTCTTTTCAGAAGTACATGGGAAGGTGATTCTTGCAGCGTTGAGTTTTAGAGCTGGCGGTGACAAAAGGTAAATGTGTTGTTAACATGGTAACTGGAGTATTTCCAGTGAAGTTCATAGAGTATCTGGGTGGCATTAGCCCACATTCATGTAACCTGTGCTCTGGATCTGTTACAGAGGGAAGCAGAGGACCTTGACCACTTCTAAGGATGTTCAGAACCAGGCTAAGTTGGATGACAGCTGAAGGTTTCTAGACCTCTGAAGGGAAGGGTCTGGCAGATACAGCAATGCACCTTCCCCTCAACAGTCGTGATTAACAGATGGTGATGTTTTAATAAAATGCATTCATTAAACCAGTCTTTGCCTAGCATGAAATAATTGCACTTGAAACTTAAAGAGTATGCTGTGAAAAATGGTACAAACTGTATTACTCTTATAATTTCTCTATGCTTCCCTAATTATAGTTTATTAATGCATAATACAACTGCATGTACACTGAAAACAGTATAATTGAATAACTGCACATAAAATGTGGCATTTAAACACATTCATTAAATAATTTTATTAATGAAGAAACAGGCAGAATATCTGTTTATTAAAATTCATCTGTTGATTTTTCTCGTCAGGTTTCTACTTTTAAACAAATTCAGTATTAGAGATTAATTGCTATGATTATGTACTTAGCTTGGACTGATATTAACATATCTTGAAAATGGAGTTTTTCCCTTATATTTCCACCTCCAGGGCAAACAAAGCACTAGTAATTTCAATAACTAAAAATTCAACTTTGTTTACCACAAATAGCCATTTATGCGGTTAAGCAGCTTTAACGCCAGCTGGACAATTATCTAGAATTATACCTGGCTTTAATGTCTACACACTGTGCAACGTGTAGCGAGAAAAATAGTGCATTTCATTCCCAAACAGTGCCTGTTTCTCTTGGCAGTAACACCATCCAAAATCTTGATACAAGTTCACAGCTAATTATTTTGCAAATTTCAGTGCAAAGAATGAAAGTTTAAATATCTCTGAACTAAATTCTTCCAAACTTAAAAATAAATTTGTCAAAAGTGTTTGGCCCTAGAATATTAAGGGCCATTAATTACTTATTTTCAGTTCCTTCTGACCTAGAAATGGGATTAATCAGAGAATGAACAGCAAAACCACACTGCTACTGCCTGTCATCAAAACTGAAGAGAAACCTAGAGTTGAATGCACAGGCTTATCAAAATATGCATGCATAGAAAAATGAAGGAAAAGAATAAATTTGGAAGACAGTATACTCTACCTCGCATTTTGGACAACCATGACTTGTCTGCATACCCAGCATTTACAGAGACAGGAACACAGAGGCAGCAGTGTGAGAGAAAATGGGAACAGAGATGAAAGAAAACGTGAATAATGGGTAGATTCTAGTATCAGAATCAAAGGAAATAGAGGCACTAGGAAGGATAAGAAGTTCAGCATGGACTGAACTACAGTTAAAAGATATTCATTGACAATTCAAGTTCCTGCTTTTATGAACAAGTTTGACACTTTTGAGAATCACTTCATTTTCATTATTCCCTAAAGCCCCAAGTTACATGTAAGACTGTAACTTTTCTGTGTTTTAAAATAATCAACCCAAACGAAACTAAAATCCACATTCTTTGTAACTTGGCCACAAGTTCAAACCTATATTTAGGTCTGGCTTAGACCTCTGCAGGGTCAACGTCTCTCTTGTTCAAAGCCTAATTTCTACATCAGTGAATGTACCTGCAAAATTCACAGTAAGATTGATTTGACGAGTATTTCACAAGACTTTTAGGTGCATTAAAAAAAACAAACAAACAAACAACTCAGCATTTAGGACCCTTTCCCATTACATTCAGTAACAGTTTTGGGCCCAGTGCCATTGATTAACATTGAACACTGTATAGCTGAAATGAGCAAGCTACAAAATAATATGCACGTTCTTTAGTGGTGCTTGCCCGTATGCCAAATGCTGAACATCCAATTGCTTGTTACTTTGAAGAGAACAGAAATACAGATTTTAGTTGCATGGTCCTAGCCTAAAAGTCCTTTTTGGATGAGTGTGATTACCCAAGCAGAGAAGTTTGCAGAACTTTGTCTTTTCTATCTGGAGGTCTGATCCATCAGCTCAGCTTTACGTATTGCTACTGAAGTCAGCAGGATTACTATAACCATGTGTACTTATGCATACATATGACATTCTGCAACTTTAGGGCACAAAAAAGAGTTGTAATATTGCTGATACAGAAACATATCTTTTATAGGAAACACTAATTAGATATTTGTGATTACAGAGTCCAAAAAAGCAATGATTTGTAACAAAGAGATTTGTACTGTCATTAGGTAATTACCAGAATGTCTAAAATCTCATCTTAACTTTTTTTTTAAGTCATTAAAAATCATGTGGAATCTGTCTAGTGTTTCTCCCCTTTGATATTATACCACAACCTTAAATTTATTTACGGTACTTTAACTATGCATGTTTACAAATCTGTCCCAAATTCAGAATGTCTTGAGCTGAAGCAACAATTTCCTTTTAAACTTAATGCGTAGTTTTTGACATTACAGAGAACATTACATATATTTATTGCATTTCAGTAGAGTCTACTGTTCTTTTAATACATATTTTTGCAAGTATTAAGACTTTTAAATGGAAACATGAAAAAAAAAAATTAAATCTACAGGTACGATCATGAAATCTCTGAGATCAGTAGCAACGTATGCACATTCTCCTGGGAACAGAATCTGGTTCTCTATTAAAAATCCAGCTTTTTTCCTGGTGTTGTACCTGGATTTTCTATAGGGATAACTCTCAGTTCTGTATATTAGTAACAAACAATTGAAAGATAGTTCAGGTTAAAATTTCTCCTACACGCTTACCCTCTTCCTGGAAGAAGATAAACTTTAACAAAGGGGTCAGAATAGCCGTTGTTGTCTCTGGGAGCAAGGTTTCTTGCCTGAAGGATGTGGATGATAAGGTTGCCAAGGTGTTTGTCATAGTTGATTTGAAGCTAGAGAATCCATTAAAACACAGTAAGATTATTTTTTTAATTTTACTGCCTAAATGATTCAATACCTCTCCAAAATCCTTTGAATAAACTGAGTTTTAGACTTTTATTTTGATCAGAATTAAATAAATTTTAGAAGGTTTTTTTTTTTTCTCTTCTGGCTAGAATATGATTCTAGATGATTATGTTGGGTCTTTCAAATTTCTCTTTCAAAGTCTGTTGGCATTGGTTAAAAAATGGCTAAAAATAAAACAAAAATGTATATAAAAAAGAAAACACGCCTATTCCAATCAGGAAAAAGCAGATGGAATTTGAACCATTGATATTATTCTGAGCAATAGACAGTTTAATGAGTAGGAATTACGAAAATTCTGACTACCTGGAGCCCAAGCCCCGGAAGGATGTTATAATACTAGGGAAAGACCCCAGTACTAGTACAAGGGAGAGGGATTAATTAAGGGAAAAAAAAAAAAAAGAAATCTATAGGAAGTTAGGCTTCATTTACTCTGCTACTCCTAGTTCCACTGTTTTAAAAAGGTAAAGGCAGTTTACATAAGATATAGCCACAAACTTGGTATTGCCTGGAAATCGACTGTGCTATGAAAAACCTATGAAAAACCCACAGCAGTCTTTGCTTAAATGTAGTCTGGGAATTTCTGAAGTAAACCACAGTAAGTGCCCAAAGGTTAAAGATCAGAGTAAATTTTGCTACATTTTTAGCCTGTTCAGTAACCGTAGCATTTTCTGTTCTTCTGTTTATATTTCACAAGCCAACATTAAAGACAGAGTCAAGAATCAAGCACTGACTTACATGAGTGACATTTCAAGGGGATATAGTTGAATATGAAATCAGTTATTGGAGAATGTTTTCTACAAACTTATTCATCAGGAAAATGCAGCCAGTAGCAACAACAATTTATACAGCAAAAACTACACATTTACCTGAATTTCTCCAGTGATTGGATGGGAAGCAGACTTTGTAGTTTCTGTAGGCTGCCAGATTAAAATACATAAATAAATACACAGGCACACACTCACAAATATAAACATACCCACATTGGAAATAACAGATTTTCAAAGTTAACTTTTTAAACAGGTGTTATTTATACTGGGGTATTGCCACATATTTTTTAAAAAATATGTAATTGTCTCCAATTTGTATACTCAAAATTAATAGTCATGATATTTCAACAGCATTTGAGGCCCAACCCATCCATTTTGATCAGCCTTTGTACAAGCACAGAAGCAGACAACTTGAACACCCAAGTCTTGACAGTCTGAGCACACTGGTCCCACAGGGAGGCAATGGGGGAAATTAACGGGGGACGTTAATGCTGTATAGCATTAACCCTGTCTAACACAAGTGAAGGTTACAAAGAGAAACTAAATGCTATGTCCAGTACAACACAGCTATACTTCTACTGAAAGGCAAAGTAGTTTAAATCACATTTAGGTGAAAATAGTTAGAAAGAGTGGAATGAATGAATGAATGGTACTAAAACTGAGTCCTGTGTACAAGTGGATTTCACAATTACAAGCCATCACATAATATTTTTTCTTTATTCTGTGCTTTATGATAATCAGTTCAGCTACACCACATCATCTTCAAACTCCTCCAAAAACTTTCCATGATGTGAAATTTAAATTTTCTGTCCTCCCATTTACAGTGCTGTACAATTGTGCTTCTTCTCCATCACTGAGCTTCTCCAGGTTGGTGACAAAAGCAATAACATAATAACATCCTTGGTATCCTGGTATCCTTTTTTTTTTTTTTTTTTGCCTTTTCTTCCTTCCTGTTTGTTAGTAGTTGGAAAATACTATCACCATTTGCTTAAAATCCTGGACTCTCAAAAATATGCTCTTCTGTTAAATGCTGGTACACTGAGCCATCCTGGGCCTACCTCTAATCTGCAAGCCATTGGTCAAGCAAGAAAGCTCTCTCTGGTTTGGTAGCCAGATTTAAATATTTTTGTGTTCTCTCGACACCTACTTCCTTGGTTGATGCAGCAGAAAACACAGGTTGCAAACAAGGATAAACTTATTGCTCTCTGAAGTCTGATCTGGAAGTCATCTTTACCTGTTTTTCCGGACGTGACCATCAGCCTGACATGTTATTCTGTGTATTTAGGATTTCTTTCTAAGAAGAGTAAAACCCACCTGGCTCTTTTGTGCTGCCCTACCCTCCAAAAAAACCCTCAGAGATTTTCTCAGGGTGCTTGATACAAATTGTTTCAAATTAGGCCAATGCAGAGCCCATGACTCCTGGATCAGAGCATGAAGTTAAGCTGAAGCACTACCATTTTCATATTTGTGATGAAGAAACATCCCCTCAGTCACCCCAATCTGCAGACTAGAACTGACCAGAAAAATCCCAGGCAAACACTAGCGTTGCAGAAAACAAAAACCACCCAAAACCTGCCTCTCATATAGTTATACTCGCTGTTGCTGTATTTTTGTTTGGTTTACATGCTTTACCTTCTGTTCTAGCTGTGCTTCTTTATGAACACTAACTTTTTCAGAAAACAAAAAAAGAAATTGATTTTTCTAGAAATGCACATGCCTCTCAAAAATAATTCTCGTGAAAAAATTAAAATTAGCTTTTCTTGGTAGTTTACAAAGCTTTTAAATAAGTCTAGTCCCTCTAAAAGCTAAAATAATTTATAAGGTGTTCTGAATCCTAAATGGCATTTAAGATTTATAACAAACTACTCCTAAAATTTGCTTGGTCCCTGAAATAATATTCTAAGAGAGAATTTCACTCCTTTTGGCAAAGACAGAGACCTACTCGAGTATCATGCAAACTTTCAAAATAGGGCTTAAATGGCTTACATTTCTCATACTTTACCTCTAAAATTGATTTTATTATACTACGCTAGCACTGACAATACTGACAATACTACAAAACAACACGGACCTAGCTGCAGCTACAAAATCGCTGCCAAATAATCTAAATGCTCTAATGTTTCAGAAGTTTGAATAGCAAAAATTAGTTTGTTCACTCCAAATATTATCTAATAAAGAAAGTATTAGTATGGATACTGTAGAATGAGTTCAGAGAAGACACAATGGGCATGCCAAATTTGTGTGGGGACATCCAAAGGTGGTTAAAGTGGAATTCCCTTTGGTAGTGCAGTTACTTTACTCTCATATACTTGTTTGTGGGAAAAAAAAAAAAGTGCATTTTTATGCTTTGATGTCATTCTAAAATCTCTGAATTAATTTACAAAGCTGTAATGCAGCACATTACATGTTTTGTTGTCTCTCTGATGTCAGCCGATTTTAAACTGACCATGAAGAGCTACTCAAACATTTCAAAGAAACATGAAAAATTTAAGCTGAAAGACCTCTCAAAGTCATCTGGTCCAATCCCCAGCTCAGAGCTGGGCCAACTTTGAAGTTGGATCTGGACTGAAAGGCAGAGATGCAAATAAGCATTTTTCTTTACCAGGGCCTCAATGGGGATTAATTTGAAAAGAAGGAATAGCATTTCACTGATGACTTCTGTGGGAGTAAAGGATCTGAAGATTTAGAAAAACAATGCTTTATTCAATATATAAAGACAATTAAATGTTTTTATGGGGCATTTATATACTGGATGCAATCTGCACCATAGAATGATCATCCATTTACATTATCAAAGAAACAGGTCTGCACAGAATATACTCAGCTCAAAGCTCCCAAAGGTTAAATATCTTCTGTGATAGCTAATTTAATTTCATTCTAATTTCTTTTGACACTTACTGCACCTTGTATAAGAGCTAGTATTTTGTAATGCCATCACACCTGCTGGGGAAGGTTGTCATTACCATCATGTGAAACTCTTTGTTAATGCCAGGCTCTGATGCTATGCACTATCACTCTCTCTAGTACTGAGACAAAGCATTAAATATGAAAGAACCAGCATTGCAGAATATCAGAGGCTCCTACAATATTTCTGGAGTGTATATCCTATACAAAAAGCGTTAAAAGAAAAAAAAAAAAAACCAAAACCAAAGAGAGAGAAAGATTTTACTTGCTAAAAATAAGAAGAGTAACAAAAACAAGATCAAGGCAGTTTGGATATTGAGTCTGTTGTGATACTTTGGCAAGGCTGCAGCCTGCCTAGAAATGCTGTCAGCCCAGGGCAGAGAGCTGTTCCAGAAAGGATGAGCAGGAGTTTTGTCTTCTAAGGGAGCTCAGCACCATTATACACTTGGCCTGCAGTCAATGAGCAGAAACTACTAGTCAACAAGAGCTACAGTTGTTATGAAAGAAATGGTGTTCAATGTGATTTTCAAAAATAATAAAAGAATGTTTTAAATATTTACCTGATTAGTTTTGACTTTTGTATCCCCTGCATAAATGTATTAGTTTTTATATTTTTTTTGTTTCATCTTTATAAGCCTCCAGCTGGATTTTCATAGAAGCTTTCTCTGTGAAGCAGGAAATTAAATTTATGCATCTAACTTTAGGTGACCTGCTGTAGTGCCAAAGCTGGGATCCTAGTCTTCTCATGTGGACACAGAGAGAGGCATCGCTCCAGGATACACTGCACATCAAGGATTTATGGACTGCCATTACGCAATGCAATGAATTTAGAAGTATGATTCATATAACCAAATTCAAATGGTTTCAGTGTAGACTATGACACAAGAGCCCTGCCCTCTCCTTTCCTTGCAGTGGATGCACCTCAATGGCAGGGTTCATCCAGTCTCATGAATTGTACGTCAGAAGTGCATTATTCTCATTGGTAAACATAAACCATATGGTAAATTAGGTCATATGTAGATGTGTACAATTTCCAGAGTAAAGTGTAATGAAACCAACTGTTCACCTGACAATTAGGCAATTCTGCCAGAACCCTGAAGTTAGGTGCAGTAAATCTCATGATATTGATTTAATTTGTGCATTCTAGGCCTGAACTAGTTCATAAAACATCTACGGGTGTCATGGCATGACAGAATTACTATCCAAAACTAACTGACAAATAAATATATTTACAGTTTTTGCCAAATTGCTGGATGAAAGAGATTTTTGTGCTTCCTCTTACATGAAAGTTATGTAAGCATATTGAAGAGCTTTCTAAAATGAGCAGGCACCATTTGCTGGTTTTTGTTTGTACAGTACCTAATGCATTTTTAGTTCAAATCACAGTCATAGCTTCAACAGCACAAAAATACAAACATAACAATAATGCAGTAGGAACCCAACAGTCCTGAAAAGCAATAAAGATGCAGAGAAATAAACATCTAAAAAGCATCTTTTGGCAATGTAGAGCCTTGCTTCCAATAGTAAACCAGTAAGAAGTTGGGTATTCAGGATAACAATCAGCTTTAGCTGTCTTGCAAATTGCTTTTAAGCAAATGCAGTCTGAGCAGTACTGATTTTCACTTCAGCTTTTTACTTTTTGACACAAAATACAGAAATGTGACAAGTGACTTTATGATGTAGTTTCCAGTTTCACCTGTAAAAAAATGCTTCTAAATTCCCACTCTGCCTTTTCCAGGTGTGCAGGTGGCTATACAAGAAGAAAGAAGCTCATCTGAGAAATGGACAGGACAGAAAATAAGAAATTATGAGAAATTATGGTTAACAAGTTCCCAGGAATTAGCTAGTGACAAAACACATTTTGATGGCAAATCTATTTTTCACTGCTTTCCTGACTTTCAGAGAAATGCTTAATTTTGCTATGATTATCCATAGCTTGTAACACTTCCAATGGGGGCTTAGTATAGAGATGGACAGTCTTAGTGATAGCAGCTTCTGTGGAACTAGCACCCCACCATGTAAGATGCACTTAAAATTCAACAGCAACGAAGAATGAAAAGGCCAATTATTTTGTTTAAAAACAATAAAATTAAGCTAGAGAAATCTATTTTCAGAGAGGGCCCAATCTTAAAAGATTGGCCTTGGGTAAATTGCATAATCTTCTTTCCTTCTATATCTTAAGAGTAGTACTCATCACTGTCATGGAAATGAATTCATCAATATGTGCTGTGATTTCTTGCCTCGCTAAAGAAGAAAAATAGGCAGTTTCTTCTTGTCATCAAAATGTTATTGCCGCATAACTGAGAAGTTTCTTACCTTGCTGCTGTGCCGCTTTTTGCTCACTGAAGGAGAACCAGGCTGACCAGGGCTGGGAACAGCACTGGAGGCAGCAGAAGTAGTTCCAGAATGAATGTGAGATCCCTTTTCCACTCCTGAGGAAGTGACTAGAGGTGACTGCTGTAGAGAAACCTTTTGGAGCTCTGCAGCCAGCTGCTTGGGATCAACCCCTGGGGACTTCGCTTTATCTACTGGAGTGAAGTAAGAGAGCTCTGTATTGATAACTGCTAGCACATTCAAATCCATCTTGCCATAGTCCAGGGACAAGATAATAATCCTTACAACTTTTCATACCATCTGCTCATATACTTTGAAGATGCAAAAGGCAACCTATAAAAAATAGATGTGTGTGTGTGTCCCCATTACCGTCTTTCTACTCAACACTGTCAACTGGTGTTACTCATCTCACAAGGTTTCTGAGAAGGTTATTGCCTAGCTGAAGAAAAATAGACCTTTCTGATCAGGCTGAATCACAGCAGAGCAAATTTTGATTTTAAAGGCTGGTCTGTGCTAACTTTCACTGTTTGGAACTGGTCCAGTTTCACCAAGTACCTGAACTTTGTTATAACAAGATTTAATCTCATTATTGTTTTTCTTTTAATCACCTGGACATTCAATAAAACTGAATTCTGTTCCTGAGATAATTCATACAAAAATAAAAAGAACTAAAAATTAAACCAAAAATTAATCAAAGTAGAATAAAATGAAAACAAATGAAGAGTGATACCCCTGATTCACCTTTCTTTATTACACACACCTATGTAAGGTATCTGTGGCAGGAGTCTGATTGCCCTCCCTGCTGCCTGGGAATGGATGGGGAGAATTTACCTTTTTTAGATGGCAATCTCAATTTAATAGAGAAATAGGGGCAAGTAAGTTTCATATGTGTCTTAAAGTGAGTAAAGGGATACTAGGCTCAGCTTGCTTTCCAGTTTCTCAGAAGTATGAGAGGTTTAAGGCAAATACACTAGCCTTATCCTGCCGGCTAGGCTGTATTTGTTTTTACCTTCTAGAGGGAATGGAGACTGTTCCTTCCCAAATCATGGTCTGCAAAAACCCCAGAGGTGATGGCAAGAAAGATTTGGCTTGGTGGCCAGAAGGGACTGAAGAGCTTTTCCAACTCAGAACCCCCTAGAAAATTGTTAGACTAGGAGGAAGCATGCCTGTAAGAATGAGGGAATTTATTTCTGGGGTTTTTTTTCTCATTTTAAGTTTTCTCCATTAATAGAAAGTATTGTTTATTCTAGCTTCTACCCTCTCAAAACCCAATTTCAGTGTCTATGAATGCCTTTGGTGTTTTTGATCTAAGAAAAAAATTATGGGTAGCTCTGCCTCAAAGCTCTGCAAGACTCAGTGTTTACTTTCAATTAATAACATCGACTTTAAACAAAAGGTAGCTCGATGGTAAGTAAATTAACAGATGGGAAGAGTTACATGGTCAGAAAATAGAAGTAATGTGTACTGATTGACAAATGAGCAGCCAGACAGCCACAGAACTCAGAACTGACACATGAGATGTTGACTGAAACATTCTTTTAACCTGCACTGACCTTGCTGAAGGGCTGCATTACTAGTAAGATTGTGGATGTTGGTTCAAAGTTAGATTAGGTATGATTTATACCATGATGAGCCTGCATTCATGGTATTGATTAACAGAAGGGAATCCCTGCAAAAGCACCTGCCATTTTAGAAAACTTCACAAAAAATTACTTCCTATTGCAGCTCTGTATCCTAGAAAACACTAGATTTTCACCACTACCAACAGACCGCAAGCCTTGTATTAAACTAACAAAGGCCTTAGGACTTGCGTTTTATTTGGAATTGCTCCAGTTTGCTAGGAGCTTTGTTTTAGCCTGACTGTGTGCAACAGCAACTGTCTAATGACCATGTGGCTACCACCTTAATTTGTCCAAGTTATGTTTCACCTTGTATAATTGTGCAGTATAATGTCCATTCTTAATAATTTTGATACAAGAAGGCACAACAGTAATTTCACTGTGTAGGCTGAAGTATTTCTGACTCCAGATTAATCATGCAGCTTACAGGAGCACAGGCCTGGGGTGACAGCAAAGTTCTGCAAGGTTTGGGCACAGGACAATAGCTGAGGCCCCAGAGCTACCAGCAGCTCACCGGTCAGTTACTGATGCTAATACAAACTTCTAAGCAGGGAAAAATCAATTTTAGGGTACCAGAAGGAAAAAAAGAAGAAGAATCTAGCACATACAAAGTGTAGGATATCCAGTCAAGTCATAGGCAATGCAGAGCTGCTGACTGGTGAGAAAAAAGCCAGGCATGAAGCATGCTAGAAAACAGATGAAAAAGGCCCCAGGCAGATCCTGAAGCGAAGAGATAGGAATCATCAACATCATCTACCTCGCAGCAAGGAGGAGTCAAAAACTTTCACCACAAATATCACACTCCTCCAGGGACACTGCTGTCTTGCTGCAATGCCCCCGGAGTGAAAGTTCTGTCCACAGGGCCCAGAGAAGCTGCTGCCAGAGGGGGACCGTTATGCCACAGTTTTCTGCGGCATGTACAAATGAAGGGGTAGCAGGAGGTTTTCCTTGGATAACAAATGTTAGCTGCTGTATTGTTGTTGAGATTTCCTTTGTATTAATTGGATAGTGCAGACTGAGTCCATACAGATTGAACTACACGTAGATGTGGTGCTGAGGGACATGGTTTAGGGGTAACTTGGCAATGCCAGGTTAATGGCTGTATGACTCTATGATTCTATGAACTAGGGTAATAATAATAACCAACTATAAATGCTTGGCTTTGTATCTAAGGTGTGGTCTCCTTTCTGCCCATGGCAAGATTTGGGATGTAACAGCTGTGCTTACGATGCCATCATCCTAGCTTATATCACATCCAATTACCAGTTCCTTTCTAGTCCTATAATATCAAAGCAACAGCTTGTCGCTCACCTGCCTTTACTGGCTCATGCAGCTCCAAGTGCTGGGGATTCTCAGAGTCCGAGAGCATGTTCAGGTCCCTAAAGAAAGCAATAAGAAGCCTGAGACAAAAGAAACTCTTTCTTCATACCCTCATTCTTGTATTAAGTAGATAAATGAATAGTGGTTCATGACAGAAAGCAGCTCCCAAGCATGGCCCCTTCTTAGCTGATACATATTTGCAATGCTGTTAAAGAGCTGAGAATAAAAGGGTTCTTTTAAGGTGAAATCTTTAATGGATTGAATGCAAGTTTATACATTTCTCATGATGCTTAAATGACTTTCATCTAAAGGATACAGATTTCAGTAAAAGTCAAGTTAGTGCTAAATTACCATCTTTTTCTAACCCCAGTAAATTCAGTGAATTGTATGTGTGCCAATGAGAGGAGATCGTGGCTTAACAATGAAGATATCAATGTTTATAAAGGCATAATTACTAACATCTGCCTCCGCTTATCTTTTCTTATGACTTTAGAAAGAAAAAAGGAACAAACAGACCTCCCACACTCACAGTGAACTCTTGCTAATTATTACACTGACGCCTTGTGCTAACAAAGGTTCCACCTTAACAACTGTAAATTAAAAGAAAAAGTAAAAGCCATGAAAAGCCAAAAAAAAATGGAAACAGAAAGATGGGGAAAAACTCACAGTCTTACACATATTTCTGCTTCCCCACTATGTTGCATAATAATGCTCTGGACTTCTTCATAAGTTTTCCCAGTCAAGGGGATGCCATTCCATTCCAGCACCTGCATTCCTAAGAAAACAAAACAGCATGAGGTGAAGTGCTCAGATTTTGACAACAGCATCAGATGGACAGTTTTGACAAGACTTAATGTAACATTCAGTGAATGTTACTTAAATGGCACAACAAATTAGCAAAGCCCTTTCATTTCACACAGATTAGAGACTGTTGAGTGTTATTGTCCCATCAGCTATAACTTACCTGTTGAAATAAGTAAGGAAATTAATTCCTATCTGATTTGACCTACACGTGCACTCTCCTCAGTCTGTGTTGCACGATATTGAAAAACTTTTGCAATATCAAAACCATGCACACCTACCAACACAGCAAGAAACCAAAACACTTTATATACCAGACTTTTCCTGGCCAGCCATGGTATTGGAAGATAATTGCTCCCTACAGTAGCACGTGGCTGCTCAGAAGCTGAGCCTCAAAATGGGATTAAATTTGTGATTGTGATTTGGTAATTCCAATACATTTTCTCTACTCTGTCACTTAAGAAAATAGAACAAGATGAAGGCAGTTGACTAAACTGATTTTAAATTAAAAAAGTACCTCCATATTTCAAACGTTTCCATTTAAATATGGACATAATCAGGTTTATATTTTTCTTCCATATCTTTTCTTATTAAGAAGTTACAAAACAGTTGAACATATTTCATTGTGGAAGATAGAAACAGAACTTTGATAAACAGGCTGAAAAATACTGTATACTGAACTAGTCTGCTGTGTCTTCCAAGAGTCCCAGGACTGAACGAGGAGACTCGGTGTCGAGCAAGATACCGCTATAAGGAAATTTTATGCTCAGCATTTGCAGAGTCAATTCCTCTATAAATCATGTGAGGTGTATTCTGTTGGATAAGATGAAAAACCTTTTGCTACAGTAAAATGCTTACAAAAAACAAACTGTAGATTCATATCTGGGAGTTAAACCTCAGATTCTGAGAGCTGCATTCATATTTTGAACTAGTTAGTTATAAGGAGGACTCTAAAGAGATTAACTTCTCACTAATGTACAAATGTCAAAATGCAAGCCTCAGGCTTTAGAGGAAGAAAATGCTTAATGGGACAAGATATTGAATTCTTAGTCCACTAAAAGTAATGTATTACGAAACATCTGGAAACCACATCATCCACACAGCAAGGAAAACCACAAACACTTAGCTTGCTATGACTTACACAGATAAAACTGAGTCTTCACCTGGGTCATATTTTTATTTCAAAATCCTGTGCTGTTGCATATAACAAATGGGAAAAACAATGAAGTGAAATGTGGAGACAAACTCATAGGAAAACAAACGACTAAATAAAATATAATAAGACCTGATCATGGAAGAAAGCAGATGAAATTATTTGAAAGAATACGAGAAATAAAAACGATAACTTTATATTACAAAATTTTCCATAGGATTCCACGATTTAGTATTTGAAACATCAGAGTTGCTCATAACACTTCTCAGTAACAATTTATAATTTTGTTTGCAGCAGTTTTGAGAAATACAGACTGTGCAGAATAACTAAAAAATGATGCTCAGAAGGCAGTACAGCCAGCTGCTTAGTGCCAAAATAGATTTTTCTTTTCCTAAAATTTAGCCCCTTTCATTTACCAGCCATCATTCAAAAGCATGATCTTGCTTTTGCTTGTTAGAGCAGATCTAGTTTTAAGCTCAGTTCCTCTGGAATAAAGCAGCAGTAATTACGAATAAATGCAGCTCCCCCTGATTTTCTGCCATACAAATACAAAAGCATACACTTTGTCTTCAGAAGGCTTCTAGAAAGGAAGGAACGGACAGTATTCTTGTTTTCTTGTCACAGTGTGCCCTCATAATGCTATAATGGCATAGCTATGAACCTCTTGAATAAGAGAAGCCAAGCCACCATTTCTATGTACTGGCAATGAGCAAGAATATAACTGTGAATTTTTTGATATTTGAGAAAGTGGTTAACATCCTTTTCTTTTTTTTTTTTTTTTTTAAAAAAAAGGGTTTTGCTGACAAAATCCATCCATCCAGCTAGTGTCCTAGGTTAATCACATTCTGCTTGCATGGCTTCAGAGGGAAATTTACCATGGGAGCAGTAAACAACTTGCTTTAATTTAAAAGACCAGCAGGAAGAGCCTAGCTGTGTACCGCTGCAGTGCTGGGATTCAGAAATCAAGTCTTATTTCCACTGGTGAGAGTTTCACTACTGAGTGCATCACTTGGTCATTAAGGCCAAGCAGATGTGAACAAGCAGCAAACCAAAAGGAAATTGAATCTCAACTGTCTTGGCTCACACAGAGATCCATTTAAGCTCAGTATAGGGGTATATTCTTTTTATTGACTGGCTTGTGGATTCCTGAATGTTTAAAATCAAAACAATTTAAACATGGCTTAATTGATCTGACTGAAAGCCCTGGGGTCTAAGGAAAAAGTTTTTAGGCAAGAGGCTGACTTCTCTTTTCTTAAAGAGTAATTACTAAACAACTTTTGCTAAAAAAAGTACTAAGAAGTCACATGATATTGGTGACAATAACTTTTTTTTCCTAAAATCCAACACATTCTGTAACTGGTCTTTGGTAGTCAGGACATATTTTCCACATTTCCAGAACTCTGTATACTTCAAATAACCAGTTTAGTAGATAAAATCAAACCAGAAGATGAGAAAACTTACTTTGTTCCGTGACAACTCTGATGACTGCGGAAGAAGTAGTAATTGCCCTCATAACCGAATCCATAATTTCTTCTAGATTTTTTTTTTTTTTTAATTTTACTGGGACAGCTACATCCTGCACTGATGGTGAGCAAGAACATTTTTAGCAATATCAGCTCCCACAATCAGCTTATCAGCTTTATACATCAAGACCTCTTCCCTGCTTTACTAAGTGTGCTGACACACACAAATTCCTCAGTCTTTTTGGTATCTACTTTATGGTGACATTTAGAACCTGGAATCAGAAGAAGTTTATAATTTTCCACTGATTAGAAAATGATTATTACAGACAAGGAACCTCATACATTCATAACTGCCATGGAGATATCCACATTTAGCTAGATTAAGGCCATCCTTTCCCTTAAATAAAAACCATGCTACACTCCTATTGTACTGAAAGACAGAAAGAAATCTATAGTGTTCATATATTCTTCCATATGCATCTGTTATTGGCCACAGTTGGAGATGTTATCAAAATTTAAGTGCACCATTCCTCTGCCACATTACAGCCATTGTTGTCTTCTTAATAAGTACTAAATACATATCTTGAAGACTCCTGTATTTGTTGTCTCTGCTGCTCTCAGTACTTAAACAAAGTGCTCGTTCCTGGACGGAGGGTCAGTGCTTACGCTGCCGAAGTGGGGAAGGGCCCATGTTTCATGCAAACCATCATGGGAAGGAGAGGGCAGAATTTTGTTGCATTGGTTTATGTTGGCATACTTAATGCATGCAACTTAAGTTTTTTCAAGACTGATAGGCTCTTTTTAGCAACTAATAAAGCATTAGCATCTATTATTTTTGTTTAAGCACAAGAAGACCAATTATCTGACAACAATAAAACCTGAAAATTCTGCTGAAATTATTACTTTCTTTTGACACTTTGACTAGTCATTTGACAGCTTGTAAAATGAAAGCTAAGTACTGTTGAAACTTGAATTCTACTTTAACAGTGAGGAGTCAGAGAATATCAAGAAGCAGCTTCTGCCATCCCAAGTATAAAAGTACTTGAAATAATTACCTGGGGTACCCGGAGAGCATACAGCATGCTTTGCTGATAGTGGAAGATCTCTGAAATTTTGGGGAAGAGTATTTGGGGTAGAAAGTTTTAATAACGTGGAAAAAAAAGATGAGTTTGAATTTAAATGTAGGTCCAGACTTACGGTTACAACACTATATACAATTTCTCAGGAGCCTGAGTAAACTTGTGCCCAAATATGAGGAGCTGGTCCACTGAAACATGCTTGGACTGACCACACGGTTTGAACCAGTAATCTTCTGCTGATAATTTTTATTGCTCATGCTAAACAACTAAGCCTTCTAATTGCTGATTATTTGGAAATATAAACATCATGTGTGGACCAACTGTTAGGAAAAAAAGAATACATTTACATAATAGCAAGGACTATGTGGGTACTGCTCCCTCTTCAGTCTTGTGAAATGTTTTGTAGCTGCTCAATGAAGAAATGCAAAATGCAGCTCACTACTAACGTTCAACTGCCTACATAAAATAAAGCACTTCTTAATCTCGCATGTTTCCATATGTTTACAAGTATTGCAAAATTGCAGATTTTCAGAGAGGTTGTGGAGTGTCCATCCTTGGAGGTGTACAAAACCCAATCTCTTTAAACTCCTGTACTGGAGTGGGTACATATACTATTTTTTTTATGTTTTTTTTTCATGAAGAGGAGAAATATTTAGCAATAATGAAAAAGTCTGTAGCATCAAATAATCTGAAATAAGTTTAATGAACATAGTTGCAATTTCTGTGTGTTTAAGTCTCACAGGTTCTTTTAAAATCTTGATTTCCATCCAAGTTTATAAGTTAGATATAATTGCATCCTGTATCAGTATTTAGCCAAAATTCAAGCAAAACCAATTGTTCTTTCTTCTCCTACCTTTTGGTACAGGTACTTTGATGTAGATCCTTTGGGTAGACTCTGCCCTCATTAAGTAATGATTAATTAAACTAATCAGCTGTCATACTATTTAAAACTAAACTATAAGGAAAATCTGAGAGCTGATAAAGTGAATAATTGTATTATTGTCTCCTACAGGAGTTATGATAAAGAAAAGATATCCAAAACAGACTTGCAGAGTGATTAAAAAATACTAAGAACTGTGGTCTTGATCAAACAAATAACTAAATAGTCTTAATTTTAAAAGTATTTCCTACCTCTAAATTTGCTATGCTATGGTGATACAGAACCTTTGACAATAAAATAGTTGCTTTTAATGGTTAACAGTGAAGATTAGATGGTGTCACTGTTACGTAAAACATATTAACCTACGAGCATTTCAGGAGTGGATCTATTTAGTGCTCATGCAATCTGTGTTCACGGCCAGTGGTTTGGGGGCTGTTTCTTCAGAGAAGCTGTTCAAGGACTTTGGCTGTGAACGCTCAATGCCGTGGACCCAGATGCTGGTTCTTCTTCTGCATGTACTAGTTGGAGGAATTCCATTTACTCCTGACTTGCATTAATGCAAAACACTGATGCAAATTCTCTCTTTAAAAAAATCAAATTATTAGATACTGGCTGTAAAATAGCTTTGGACTACATTTTGCTCTGTGTATACCAGGAGTGACACAGAGTTTAGAACTTTTATGGAAACGACAGCTTCCCTCAAATGCCAGTGCTAGGAGTGATTCAGAGCCACAGCCTTGGACTATTTATAATAATATTTTATTTTCATATTCAGAAGATTTTTTAGGAGAAACACATACTGCAGGAGAATACCAGATAAATGAGTACTTATTCTCAGAACTGAATGTCATACCAGGGAAGCTGTTAAGACTTGAAAAATTAAGTGATTTATTTATCCACAGAAACAATATAGCAAAGTTGCAAATACCCTATGCTGATGCTTCATAATATCTAATCTTAGACCCAGAAGAGCTACTTCTATCTTTCTTCTCTGTAACTGGTGAGTCCTTGGCTTTGCATTAAGATCTTGAACATTGTTATTTTAATTTACTCCATGGAACAATGCGTTTATCAGTTATTTAGATCCCATGACTTCATACAGAGCTGGCTGGAGATGAGTTTGTTCCTNGCTGCTACTCTGTTTGGGTGGATGCTTGCAATAAATGCATCCTTCAGTCTACCACCTGGGAGATAAAACTGCTATTAACTGATTGTGGCTGCACATATAACATTCCTATTGATAAAAAAAAAGTCATAAACAAATTATAAAAAATGCAGACAGAATAAATCTTGGCATTAGAGTTTCTGATTATCAGCTGGAAGACACAACACATATCTCAGTTTCCACCCATAATCCATTATTTTCCACATTTTCTGTTCTTTTCAGATCCATCTTTAAGACATGAGCTACCTGCCTGATTAAAGTTGAAATTGAAAGGAATCTGAAAATCATCAAAGGATTATGGTTCTCTTAATATGAACCACAACATAGTTGCTTCAAATACAGAAATCCTACACTAAGCTATTGAACATCTCTTGAATTTTATTCCCATCTGTAACACAATGTACACTATTACAAAATTAACCTTAGTCACTTCTTTGCATACNCCGTGGACCCAGATGCTGGTTCTTCTTCTGCATGTACTAGTTGGAGGAATTCCATTAGCTTTACTCCTGACTTGCATTAATGCAAAACACTGATGCAAATTCTCTCTTTAAAAAAATCAAATTATTAGATACTGGCTGTAAAATAGCTTTGGACTACATTTTGCTCTGTGTATACCAGGAGTGACACAGAGTTTAGAACTTTTATGGAAACGACAGCTTCCCTCAAATGCCAGTGCTAGGAGTGATTCAGAGCCACAGCCTTGGACTATTTATAATAATATTTTATTTTCATATTCAGAAGATTTTTTAGGAGAAACACATACTGCAGGAGAATACCAGATAAATGAGTACTTATTCTCAGAACTGAATGTCATACCAGGGAAGCTGTTAAGACTTGAAAAATTAAGTGATTTATTTATCCACAGAAACAATATAGCAAAGTTGCAAATACCCTATGCTGATGCTTCATAATATCTAATCTTAGACCCAGAAGAGCTACTTCTATCTTTCTTCTCTGTAACTGGTGAGTCCTTGGCTTTGCATTAAGATCTTGAACATTGTTATTTTAATTTACTCCATGGAACAATGCGTTTATCAGTTATTTAGATCCCATGACTTCATACAGAGCTGGCTGGAGATGAGTTTGTTCCTTTATCCTGCAGCCTTAAGAAAGATGCTGAGTATCTGGTATTAAAAGCAACTGAAAGAAGAGGAAACTGAGTAAAACAACTGAAGTGTCATGGGACATGGCCTGGATTTGGAAGGGCTATAGTATCTGTAGTATCTGTCCCACATCTATCCCAAACATTCTCATATTATTTTTTTGTTTGCTTCCTTAGTAGTAATCAAGGGCAGAATTATTTATTTGCAAGTATATNAAAAAAGTCATAAACAAATTATAAAAAATGCAGACAGAATAAATCTTGGCATTAGAGTTTCTGATTATCAGCTGGAAGACACAACACATATCTCAGTTTCCACCCATAATCCATTATTTTCCACATTTTCTGTTCTTTTCAGATCCATCTTTAAGACATGAGCTACCTGCCTGATTAAAGTTGAAATTGAAAGGAATCTGAAAATCATCAAAGGATTATGGTTCTCTTAATATGAACCACAACATAGTTGCTTCAAATACAGAAATCCTACACTAAGCTATTGAACATCTCTTGAATTTTATTCCCATCTGTAACACAATGTACACTATTACAAAATTAACCTTAGTCACTTCTTTGCATACACTGTTATACTGCAGTTCCCTACTCAGTATACCAAAGCCAGCTGACAAGTGGTAAAACTGTTGGATGCTCTGTCACTAAGAATTTGTAATTGCTTCCAAAAAATCAGACTACATGTGTATAAAAACTATTATTTTTCCATTTTTACAGTCTCAGAGATGCTCTCCTACTGGACTGTAAAAAGATCTAGACGTTACAATATTAGAATCAAGACTCTGGTTTTGGTTACACCACAGTTATACACACAGATTGTTTGGGGTTATTCTCTGATTCTTCACAGTTTGCATTCTAGCACAGTTTGTACAGTTATGCAAAATTTCAGTTTGAGTTCCATTTTTTCACTTGTCCAATGCGCACAGAGGAAAAGAAAATTTGACTCTCCAGGCTAGCAGCTTCAATCATTAGAACGTGAATGTTAGTGTCTTTCTATTTCACAGAAGAATTAAAATTTAGAAACATTACTGTGAAATCAAAGAAAGTGCTATAAAAGTTAAATGTGCACTCAGAACAAGGAGAAACAACATCAACTTGCTGTTTGACATTCAATACCAAATTACTTTGTGGTCTGTGTTCTCCAGTTATTTTTCTTTTATTTCTAAGTCTTTCTGATGGTTAAAAATAGGTTGATGAAAGTAAATGTGGTAATGTATTTCCCTGTACTGCTGGGCATGAATCACCCCAAAACTCATTATTCCTCTCCCATTCATCATTCACAACCAGGCTGAATATTTTCCATTATTACAATAATTATTATATAGACAACACTCACGATTTTTAAAAACGGATATGTTGATCATCAAATAGAAATGATTTAGTGGAGCTGCCTGTGCTTTATGGCTGCTGTGCTGCTACTATGAAATGGCACTGATAAAAGTACTGCCAGAGCAAATCAACCTTGTACTTGGCATTTACAGGCAGCTATACACCACACCACTGATGGCTACAGCTGTGGATATCAACTCAATAATAAACCCCTCTCTAATTTAGTCTGCTTTCAGGTTTTTATACATATTGTCACATACTCCTGTAGATCACAGAATTACAGAATCACAGAATCACAGAATCTTAGTGGTTGGAAGGGACCTTTGAGATCATCGAGTCCAACCACATGAAAAAAAAACAAAAAACAAAACAAAAAAAACCTCACAAAAACAAACAAACAAAAAAGCCACCCATCAACTAAACCCCACATCCACAACCCCACGCACAACACCCCACCACAAACCAATAATCTTGGCCACTAGAGCATGCCCTGAAGAGCCACGTCTACACGTTTCTTAAATACCTCCAGGGATGTCGACTCCACCACCTCCCTGGGCAGGCTGTTCCAGTGCCTGACCACTCTTTCAGTAAAGTAATTCTTCCTAATATCTAATCTAAACCTCCCCTGTCGCAGCTTCATACCATTTCCTCTGGTCCTGTCGTTATTCCCTTGGGAGAAGAGGCCAATCCCTGCCTCTCTACAGTTTCCTTTCAGGTAGTTGTAGAGGGCAATAAGGTCTCCCCTCAGCCTCCTCTTCTCCAAACTAAACATGCCCAGTTCCCTCAGCCTCTCCTCGTACGACTTGTTCTCCAGACCCCTCACCAGCTTGGTGGCTCTCCTCTGGACACGCTCCAGCACTTCAATCTCCTTCCTGTAGTGAGGGGCCCAGAACTGAACACAGTACTCGAGGTGAGGCCTCACCAGTGCCGAGTACAGAGGCACGATGACTTCCCTACTCCTGCTGGCCACACTGTTCCTGATACAAGCCAGGATGCTGTTGGCCTTCTTGGCCACCTGGGCACACTGCTGGCTCATGTTTAGCCGGCTGTCCACTAACACTCCCAGGTCCTTTTCTGCCAGGCAGCTTTCCAGCCACTCTGCCCCAAGCCTGTAGCGCTGCCCGGGGTTGTTGTGACCAAAATGCAGGACCCGGCACTTGGCCTTATTAAACCTCATCCCATTGGCCTTGGCCCATTGATCCAACCTGTCCAGATCCCTCTGTAAAGCCTTCCGACCCTCAAGCAGATCAACGCTCCCACCTAGTTTGGTGTCATCTGCAAACTTACTGAGGGTGCATTCAATCCCCCTGTCCAGATCATCGATAAAGATATTGAACAAGACCGGCCCCAGAACTGAGCCCTGAGGGACACCACTGGTGACTGGCCGCCAACTGGATTTTGCTCCATTAATCACAACTCGCTGGGCACGGCCATCCAGCCAGTTTTTAATCCAGCGGAGGGTACACTTGTCTACACCGTGATTTTCCAGTTTCTCCAGGAGAATGCTGTGGGGGACGGTATCGAAGGCCTTACCAAAGTCCAGGTAGACAACATCCACAGCCTTCCCCTCATCGAGAAAGCGGGTCACATGGTCATAGAAAGAGATCAAGTTGGTCAGGCAGATCACCCTTCAGTGCAAACTGTGCTAAGGCAAGAAGTGATGATCTGGATGTATTTGTATGATCTGAATTGAAGCTCTCAGCAAATGAAAGATTAGAGTTATTATTTATGAAAATAACTACTATATAAATGGTAAATTTGTAGTGTTTTCCCCACTACTTTATCCTCAAACATTATATTATGTTAAAAGTTACAGACAGATGATCAATTATATCACAAAATAAAAATTCTGTGGTGCATTGTAATTATTCAGTGTTTCAGAAAAATAAATGTTTTCCAAAACATACTGTTTATGGAAGCTATAGAGCATAGCATATTTACTTTGCTTTCAGTAATGTCATATGAAAGATTAGAATGCTTTTGCCAGAGGGATGAGCTTCCTGTAGAGAGCTCTAATTTAACTGAAAGTCTTAAATATTTCACTATAAGGTTGTGTTCACAAAACAATCCACTTTTAAAAGCAGTTTACTACAATTTCAGATATCTTTCGAAATCTTGTAATATATTTACAGTAGGATGAAAAATCTGTTTAATTCAGTGTCACCTAAAGATCAGTAAAGAATGAGGCATTGGGAATTTCTCTTTGCTGCCTCCTTCATGAGGGGTAAATGAATAAAAAACATTCTTTTCATGGGGCTTTAATGTCAGGTATGAATTTAGATTACTCTAGTTCCATGTCTGCATTCTATATTTATCAATATTGGTGTGGTCAGAATTCAGTGGGAATTTTTTCAATTTCCATTTTTGAGGAAAAAAATATTCTTACTTACACAAATGCAGTTCTTAGTCTAGCTTCTATCAGTTACAAATGAGAACTGAGTGATATTCGGTTTCAGAATATTATTTTAGAAGGGCAAGAGGAACATGTCATGAGATGCAAACATACAGTTCTCGAGGAAGTTACAGTATATGTCTGAAGAATCACCCTCTATTACTTAGTTTCTCGTATCCTTAAGACTATAAATTACTGCAGCAAACACGTCAAACAAAGTCTATATAAAACACTGTTCTATTGTCAAAACAATTAGACTCTAAGTACAATTCTTAATTTAGATTAAAAGAAAACTGACATGACTTATTAGTGTAAAAAATTCTTTTGTACCTTCAAACAACAAAAAAAAAAGCTTTAATGCTCTGTCTTCTACAGAGCAGGAGTGAAATTAGCCATAGCACATGCAAGAGGAGGCCCATTGGCTGCTGATAAGATACCCACAGCCTATTCTGCCCCTCTACTATGCTCTGGTGAGATCCTACCTGGAGTTCTGCACCCAGCTCTGGAGTCCCTAGCATAGGAAAGACACAGACCAGTTGGAGTGGGTCCAGAGGAGGGCCACAGAAGTGATCAGGGGAATGGAACACATCTCCTGTGAGGACAGGCTGAGAGAATTAGGGTTGTTCAGCCTGGAGAAGAGGAGTCTCCAGGCGGATTTTATTGTATCCTTTCAGTACTTAAAGGGGGTCTACAGGAAAGATAAGGACAAACTTTCAGTAGGGTCTTTTGTGATAGGAAATGGGTAATGGTTTTAAACTATAAGAGGGTAGATTTAGACTACACAGAAGGAAAAACAAAATATTATGAGGGTGATGAAACACTGGTGTAGGTTCCCCAGAGAAGTGGTAGATATCTCATCCCTGGAAACATTCAGGGTCATGTTGGACGTGGCTCTGAGCAACCTGATCTAGTTGAAGACGTCCCTCCTCAAGGATGGATAGGGTTCAGATGAGTCATTGTTGCTACATTAAACAAACAGCACATAAAAAATATTAGAGAGTAACCCATCAACATTTTCCAGTGACACACAGAGGTATGGGGTAGAGAACCAAAAGATCACTATCACTATCAGCTTCTAAAAATGTCAAAGGCACCTCCAAGACCACCACATCTTTGCCAACTTAAGGACCCAGAGGATAAGAAGAGAAAGACTCAATGGAGAAAGACACTAATCCAAAAGAAGTTTCTCTGAAATGAGGACCCCAAACCTGCTGCCTTTCTTGGGGCTCCTTGAAGAGGATAGAGATCTGCACTGTTGTGGTGGTCTCCAGCAATGTCACTACTAAGAGATTAGTGTCCAGTTCAGAAAACAATGGACTTATTGGGATAATTTAAACACTGAATGCATGCTAGGAATGAGCAATCGCCATGGTCATGTGTTGGATGGCAGTGTTACTGAAGGTCATGTACAAACAAGAACAAAAAGTTTTTGTGACTCCCAGTAAGCAAACACCACTGTTCAAGTCAAAAGTCAAGCCTTCTTAATGAGAATGACTGAAGACTTAAAATACCATTCTGTCATGTAGGATAGAGTGAGATCTTTACTTGATGTGTTCTAATAGGAGTCACTCTGTCAGATAATCACCCTCTGTACTCTGAGGGCAATTTTGCAGTTCTGACACTTTGTGATTATTCAAATATAAAGTAGAATTTGCTCACTATTACTTCATTTGTGAGAATCACGTAACCTGAAGACTAAAGAAACTGAATACAAACTGCTAGCAAGTGCTATGCAGTTCTCATCTCCTGTATTTCAACTGTATATGTATAATTCTCCTTTTAAGAAAGTTTTGGGAAATTATGCTCCTCATAATGTAAGTAGGTAAGGTAAATCCATTATATTATCCTGAGAACAATATGTTCATGTTCTAATTCAAGCTGAGCTAAATTTTTCAGTCACATACTGGATTTTCAGATAGGCAGATTCATTATCATTGAAGTTATTTAAAAACGGAATCAAAATTTCCAGTATTGTTTTAGTTGGAAGAAATGAAGTAATTCTTTATCTTTTTCCAAAATAAATAGCTTTTAAATTTTAAAATTATTTTTCAATCCTAAATTTTTAATTTGATGTAATATTTAATTTGAAACTGAAGCCAATTTATCTCCCTTTTTTTTTTCAGGAAGAAAAGTTAATTTCATAAGAAATCCAGTTTCTTTTACTTACAAACAGACATAGGCACAGCGGAAGGGGCACAGTGATACCAAAATATGGTAGTGATGGAGAGTTTGCTATTCTTTCTTTTTTTTTTTCCCCTCACATTTTCCATCATTTCATGGACATTTCTGCCACCAACAACTGTGATTTGTTATCAGTAGGAAATGCTAGGGTAGATGCTCTAATATTTAATCGAATCAATAAATATCACTGCAGAAATTTGACTAGGTGTGCCAGTTAACTAATTTAGGAAAATATATTTTATAGAAAGGCTTCTAAGCAAGAGGTATTGGTTTTTCTATAGGAAATAGTAACCTGTTTACAGAGATTAAGAAATTCTTGAATTCTTAGGAGATATAATAATTTCCCTTCATAGAGTTGTCAGAACTATGGAATTCTAACTATTGGAATGATTTTATTTCAATCAACATATGTTATGCTTTTCTTGAAGAGGTTGACTTCATGTTTGTACAAATTTCTAACATAAAACATGTCCATAGATATAGGACCACTGTAGAAAGTATGTAAAGGTTTGTTTGATTATTGACTGGTTTCAGCAATCAATAATCTGTACCACTGGTGAAAGTGCATTTTTGGGCTTTTTTCACCAAACTTTGAACAGATATAGAGCAATAAAGAAAAGAGCATGGGTATCACTCTGCATGTCTGCAGGTTTTGTCTGTCATGCACACAGACAAAATATTTTGGGGTTTTTTTTGGCTTAGGGTTAATGTGCAAATTTTTAGCTGTTTAAAGGTAAGCATCTTGCCTTGGTAGCTCTCTAGGAAGTTGGAGTAGTTAATGAATGAAGAGAGACAGGCTCCTCTTTTGGATGGTTCATCTCATCTGACGCCTTATTTGGAACAGAATGAAATGAATCATGTGCCTTGGGGTACCATTCTTTCACTTGTGGTTAGAAAAGCAGCCCATAATACAAGCTTAGGTAAGATATGTTCTTTCCTGGCACCTACAGATATGTACATTGATTCTCTCATTTGTCATCTAAAATTATAAATCCATCCTATAAACAGAAAAGGAATTTTGGTTTTTTTCCTCTCAGTTTAGCAAACTGGCAGCTGTACCTTATCCACGATGAGAAGAATGAACTGGAAGATCATGTACCTCAACTGAAGGGGATTAATAGGGCATAGTCAGAGACTGAGAGGCAGTTTTGTTCCTGCTTCTGCCACAGTGTTGTTGGTGACCAGCCAGTTTGCCTCTTTGTGCCTCAGTTTCTTTACATCTTAAAAAGGTGCAGTGGAAAGATAATGGTAATTGTATACTGACTTTGAGATTTGCAAGGGACAAGTGCTATTAGCAAAGTTAAGTGTATTTGTGCATCAGAAATCTTGCTAACTTTAATAAAGTTGTAGGTGAGAATACTTGTGAAGTATCAAGATTATTAACTCTTAACTTTCATATCCCTGTAAGCTCATTCATAAAGGATTTTAGTGAAAAATGTTAGGATAATTCAACTTAAAGAAGTACAGGTTACACACATGGTAGATAAATGAGAGATACTAGAAGTTACCAGCTAGAAATGGCTGGGATTTTAACAATGAAGTTGAAAAACTTCAGGATTTCTGTTTTCAATATATATTTGTGAGCCTCAGTAACAACTGCCATATATTTCAATAAGAATTGTCCATGACATGTAACTAAAATTGCTTTTAAACAAAAAAAAAATGTAAAGGTAATAATTAAATATACTTTTAAATTAAATATTTTAAATTGAGCAGTTTTAAATAATCATACTTTTCACACTATCTTAGAATATAATTTTGTTGATACTTACACATCTCCAACATGCTTATAACTGTCACACAACCTTTTTTTTTGTTAACATCACTGTATATGAATTTGGTCTGCAGTACTTGATCAAGGAAGTAGCATTATTGTCACAAATAGGTCCATTGTGCTTGAAGAAAGAAATAGCCTTGTAAATAAATGATGCATGATTGGGAACGTGGTTATGTGATTCTACGAGTCTCTGTAGGGTTCTCTAAAAGAAATTTGAACTCACAATTACTGAAGCTATACTGCACATTCAAGATGTGATAGTGATTATCTGGCAGCTACATACCTAATAAACTTACATTAATACTCCCATAAGATGTTAAAAACAGGCTTTTACTGTAATTTTACATGATAATATTTAATATACTCTCTATCATAATAATTAACATGGTGTAATAGTTTATATTATGTTATAATAATGTAGCTTTATATTATTATAAGTTTTTAAGCTCAAGTCATAGCACCCAGGCAAGAATAGAAAAAACAGTATGTGAAGACCAAGAACTAACCAACTCTTTGCCAGCTAGGGTAGGAGAGAAGCTGGAGGAAAGGAGCAAAGTAATAAAATAGTAACACAAGTATGTTCCTGTTTGACTGTTCCATATTTTCTATCAATGTCAAATTCTGATTAAAAAGTTGGATTTACATTATCTCAAGAGACATAAGGAGAACTTTTTTGACATGTGCATGAGTTCCTTCTTCACAGCAGAATTCCAATAATAATCTCAATAGCAAATCCCTTACAGTAGCACGTTCTTGGAAGGAACTTATATGATACATGTGTGGTTCTTTTTTATTGGTTTTAATAGAAGTAGAAAAACTACTTAGTATTGTAATCGGCAATAGCTTAAACTGTGAATGATAGCGGGAGGTAGATAATTGGGTGCATGTGTGTGTGTGTATGGATGTTTGAAATTGAACTTTTGAACTCTCAGGCAGAAGCGGCTACTTGCTATCTGCAACCAGTATGATCAGGTTCAAAACACTGATAACACCTGAACAAAAGGAAAGCGACTCTTCCTGAGTGCTCCAGTTAATCATGAGAAATAAGACAGAACCGCCAGTTAGCAGACTGATCATGAGATATGCTTCTGCACATACACAGATTTGATTGAGGAAACCAGGGATGTTAAGAAGAGGAGGTGCTTAAAAGGAAGGCTCTCAAAAAGATGTGGCCTTGGAAAGGAAAGGGGGTCTGGAAAGAAGAAGATAAAGATCCTGTCTGGAGGAGAGGTGAGGGAAGTGGAGAGCACCCTGGAGCTCTAGGAGATGGATGGAGATGAGTGCCAGGAGTCACCTAGGGACCAGAGCAGAGGATGCCTGAGATGGGCACCTGCAAGCAGTGGCACAGCAGGAGCCAATATCATGTCCTGCCCAACCATCCCAGGCAGCAGGTACTGGAAGGGAAGGCGGGACCTCCTGAACGTTGTGCTGGGCTGGAAGCAAGTGAGTGTGAGAACAGAGCAGGGCAAGGACTCTGCTCTCATTTGGTATTGAACAAAACTCCATATCCAGGTCCCCTGCAGGGCATGCATTTGTGGTCCTGCATGCAACAAGTAGAGGGCAGCTAAGGATAAACCAGTCAGAACAACTGACCACTTTACATTAATTGCATGCTGGCATTAGTAATCCAATGCATTTATTTATTTGTTTTATATCCTTGAAGATAAAAGCAAATCCAAGTTAGCTTTGTCACATATACTGATTAGCAACAATTAGCAACAGCTTCTAGTTCTTCTCATTATCTACATGGAAACAATTGATCTCTTACCAGCCTGTCCCTGTATACTTGTGTGTTTCTTATGATCACCATTAACATACTAAATTCATCTTGTAAGCATCAAGAAGATAAACAAAACATATGTATGATACCACATGCCTTTACTGATAACTATAGCTCATGCCCCTCCAGAGAAAGCAGTTTCCCCCGGGGAGAAGCCACTGTTACCCCAAGGGAGACAACAGCCACAAGAAGGCCCTGCTTGCTTGCAGCTGATGACAAGCAAGAGGAGGACAAGGCTGATAGTTTCAGGGTTCATTTTCAAGTCTCCTGAAGGCACTTCAGGGCTTTTCTGCTAAAGTAATAGAGTATTTCAAAACTCATGGGGGAGGATGCAGCCTATAAGATCTGGTGTAAGACTTCTTGGGTCAAAGAATGAGATGTTGGTCTTGAAGCTGTGGCAGGGAAGGTGCCAGAAGGCTGTGTTCTCAGCCTGAGTGCTCTGTGCTGATGTGCCATGAAAGCACCCATCCTGCTGTTTCCGCTGCTGTGTGGCAATAATTACTACGTGTACAAGTAACCTCTTGCCTTGTAGCAACAGTAATAAGCCTGCTTATTTTGATGCTCTCATAGTCTCAATCTAGCAGCTACACACTAACTCTACAACCACCTCTGCCCCCATTTCTTAAAACTTCTGTTTCTTATTTACACATCAAAACCAAATTTAAACACTGAACCACTATTGAACTCTCAGCACTGCATCCTCACTTTAGCTTCAGTGGGAATTGAAATGGCCTATTCTCTTCCAAAAACATGCCCCAAGTGAGATATCGAGCATTATTTTTAAACTGCCAAATGTAAGTGTTAAACTGACATTCCGACTCTGTAGACTCAAGCTCAAATGTGCGTTATGGGTCAACAAGGATAAAGGAGTTTGATCATTTCACTATTTAATCTTTTAAGATTGCTTTTATTTCACCAAAGCTATTGTACAGGTCATAATCTTCTTCCCAGGGCTGATATAATAAAATTATTAGTGTCAAAAAATGTAAGCGACTAAAGCAATCATCTCTGTTTTTTTACATCAAACCACTAAATATTCTTTCCCAAGCATATGGAGGAAAAATAGGTATTGTATTTAACTGAATAAAATTTACATGCTTCCTTTATTCTAGAGGAAATTAAAGCAAGACCTCAAAACTGAGCAATTACATCTGTGAAATAATGTGAATCAGTTACATAACAAAGGTGTAAATGAGGTAAAAATATATGCAAGCAGTGAAAAATGCCAGCTAGAACTATAAATCCCACAAACACACTGAATTCAGTAAAAAAGTAAAGAACAAATGATATTGTATGCTTTGGAGATCAAAGAATTTGAGCAATTCTCCTTGGTAAAAAGTATCCAAGGAATTGCTAAATTGCCTATCACCTCATCATCATTTCAAAGGCATTTCTTCACCAAAACTAGTAATTATTTTCTCGAAAAGAAATGAACCAGATTAATTTAATTTTCTTTTTTTTTTNGGTAACAAGTATTATCTTGACTGTATACAAATTTTAAAGAAAGTAATCAGAATCCCAGTCACTTTTCCCAGTTCACTCCAAAGGATCTGAGGCAATAGAAATATAAATGCCATTTGTATTGTTTCTTTGCCAATTGCCTGGCAGCCTGCAGGACCACTGCTAATCATACTGTATACTTCTTTCTTCACAGGCAAATGGAAAGAACTGAAGCCATAATGCATCCTGAAGACCTATAAATGCAAAGTGCAGATGGAAACTTGGTTTTGTTAATATTTGTACCTCTTCAAAGCATATGCTTTGAACATGATTTTACTGGTTCTTCCATTGAATTCAGGGACAGCTGAGAACAGGGCATGATGTCCAAAGTGCAATTCTAATATCAATGCTCACTTTTCTAGTGATGGATGATACTACCTGGAGGACAGACTCAAACAAACAAAAGGAGATAGTGCACCATACAACATACGGTTAGTCTGTGGAAGACCATTGTACATGTAGATATACATGGCAAGCTGGGTGGGACTGTTGATCTGCTTAAGGGTAGGAAGGCTCTACAGAGCAATCTGGACAGGCTGGATCAATGATCCGAGGCCAATAGGATGAGGTTCAACAAAGCCAAGTGCTGTGTCCCACACTTGGGTCACAACAATCCCATGCAATGCTACAGCCTTGGAGATGAGTGACTAGAAAGTTGCCTGGCAGAAAAGGACCTGGGTTGACAGCTGGCTGAATACGAGCCAGCAGTGTGTCTAGGTGAGCAAGAAGACCAAGAGCATCCTGGTCTGTATCAGAATTAGTGTGGCCAGCAGGAGTAGGGAAGTGATCGTGCCTCTGTATTTGGCACTGGTGAGGCTGCACCTGGAGTACTGTGTTCAGTTTTGGACCCATCACTACAGGGTAAACACTGAGGTGTTGGGGTGTGTTCACAGATGGGCAACAAAGCTGGTGAACTGGTGAGGGGTCCAGAGAACAAGTCTGATGAGGAGTGGCTGAGGGAACTGGAAAAAAGAAGGTCAAGCAGAAATGGCCTCAAGTTGTACCAGAGGAGGTTTAGTTCAGATATTAAGAAAAATTTCTTCACTGAAAGGCTTGTCAAGCATTAAAACTGGCTGCCCAGGGAAGTGGTTGAGTCACCATACCTGCAAGTCCAACTCCTTTTTGCTAATGGACTTTGGATATGTACACACTGATATAAACCCAATGGGCTAAAGAAATACTTTGTTGACATAGTTATGATGAGGCAGCTATGTCCATGAAGCTATAGCAGTAAACTTTTTTAAGGATAGTCTAGAACAATCTATCTCACTTTGACAAAATAGCTAGTTAAATTTCACCTGTAAACACACCAGAACACTAATTTACGTTCATGTGGTATTATGTTGCTGAAATTGAGGAATCTGTGTGATAACCCCTGTTCATACATTTAAAGCCAGCAAACAGAAATCCTCCTTGTACTGCCTAAGGGGCTTAGTAATCTTCATGTCTAAACAATGCATATTACATCCCAAGATTAAGCATACTGAACTGGAAATTCTTAATGTGAACCATTGACGAATATAACTAACAGCCTTTACAGGTCCCTTGCAAAAGCATTCCTGTACAAAGTTTAACTCATTTGAATTTTGGGATGTGCCATTAGGTGGCACCAAATTTTTCGATATGTATGGAAGCTATAGGCAACAGAGAAGCATTTATCTGCTGTCAGGTGCTTTTCCAGCTAGTCTCCGTTTAGAGACAGAACCTCCGAGATGGCACTGCAGCCACGTGCATTGCTGATGGGTATTCATCCAGACAGGGGAGTGTCTGCTTCAGCCCATGTTCAGCTAACTGTTCGTCTGGTGTAAAGCTGTTTTTATCATATCTACAAGTCTGTCTGCATCATTTTCAACAAGGGTCACTGTGACACTTGAAGATATTTTCAGTTCCTTCCTTAGATCTTCACTCCTTCCTAAACAGTGGGAAGTGTTTTTCTTGTCTCATGTTCTCTACAGCTACTCAATCAGAAGAAAACCTCTAATCAGTCAGCTTCCACTGTGCGAATTGCAGAGCTATTACTATCACTGAGATAGGCTGATACTTCTAAGAATAGTGCAGTGGTCTGTGAATAAAAAGATGAAAGACAGTCTTTCCTTTCTTTACTACTGTCTAAGACTAAAATTATTTCTACTTCCTGCATTAACACCAGTCATGAAAGCTCTTACCTAGAATTTTGCTTCCTTTTATCCTTTCTTTCACATACATCTCAGGAACTCTCAGTTCTCTCTAATCCATCATTTCAGACCCATTTGGAAAGTATAATCAGTACAAGTAATACAAAACTTTGCTTTATTTAGACATAAGTAAACGCTTATTTCTATTTAGCTGTCTGTATGAGCAGCAAATGTATGAATGATATGGATTGACTCCACTTCGCCCACATTATGACAGAACTAATTTAGCAAGCTCAGTGCTCACATAATGGTGAACATTGCCTGGAATGACTCATTTCCTTTTACTGTGTCATCTTAAAGGTTAATTTCATGGGGTTCTGTTCAGCACTTTATCTAGTAACTAAGAAATAACCAAACCTTCTATTCATTGAGATGACTGGTCAGTGTCGCTAAATGGCACTTGGGCAGGTAAATGGTACTCATCTTTCCAATGCCAATAGATTCTAGTGATGAACGTGCAATTAACATGAACAATGTACACGGGACTTTGCTTTTCACCACATTGTTTTTCACACAGTTCTAGAAATCCTTTACTCTAACCATATCATCCTTCCATTTTCTTTATCTCCTGCCTGTTCTTTTTTACCTTGTGTCTGCCAAGTTGCAGCTAATGTTTAGCCTGACCCTCCGAGACAGGACTGTCACAAATTACTGTGCGTTTGTAATCTGGTCTGTCTGTGTGTCAGCTGATAGGCCTGGGATAAGGCAGCCTTGGTGCTGCTGGACAAAACAGGAGTCTTCTCCTCTCTCTGGTGAGATGTGCTCAAAACAAGGGGTTGCCTGAGCCCCAGCATTGCTTTTGAAAACTGAACCTTCATAGAATAACAGGGACTGTGTGCGGTACCAAAATGTGCTTGTCTGGGTATGTATCTTTGAAGGATGTTCCAGACATGCTTCCTCCTGACCTGAGTTGGTTCAGGATGGGAAGGGAGCAGAAAAGCAGCACATAAACAATCCAAACCTCTTCCATGGGCAAAAAAACACTCATCCTTTTTTTTTGTAGAGGTACATCTCTAGCTCTCTACTCTATCCCTGCTGGACTCTTAGGAATAAATTTATGAAAAGAAAAATAACCAACAGATAATCCTTTACACTTCCATACACTAAGGAACAACTATAGTACAGGCATTACATTGGGATGATTGTACTGTTCTTTCTCATCACAACAATTATCTGTATCATCTTTAAGGCCTTATGGACTTCCAAAGACTGAATACTTCTCAGCTGTTAGCATGTTCTTTCGGTTTCGTAGCAATGAGTCCCTGGAAAATGCCCCTTACAGTCACAACTTATAGGTATATGCATAACATTACATAGGTAGGTGGATAAAGATAATTTTAGATCAAAGAACATTATTATTAAATCAAATTATTAATGTATTTCAGTGGGATTCTTCTTGGCATTCAAAAGTCAACTCACAGCTGCAGACTTGTTACTCTGTATCTTTGTACATTATTAGCAAAGTTCATCACCAAAAATTAAAAGTATTTTCTCTGTATTTTCTTAATATCAGCAGGCTGACACTTTTTCGCACATTTTTCATGTGAGAAATTATTATTACTCAAGCTAATGAAATCCAATTTGAGATTAAATGAAAGTGTACAGTCATTCTGCATGTTTTATTTTGGACTAAGTGCCCACAACCAAAGAGAATAAGGATTAACAAGTCATAAGCATATGAATAAGCTACTTCTTAATTTTCAAAAGTCTTTCATGTAGCAATGCATGATGAACAATCCCTTTTGTGAAAGTCAATATAAGACCCAAAATTTAAAGTCAATGTAAGAACCAAAGCATAAAGAAAATCTAGTTGGAATGAGCATCGTGGTCCTATAATGGCTGGAGTGTTTTACAGTTTCATTGGAAATAATTTTTAAGAAAGCTATTTTATGATAACTAGGAGGTTTGGGGAATAACAAGGACATGTGCAATAATGCCAGGAGAAAAAAAGTTCAAGGAGATCATCAAGTAAGAAAAAGTAACTGTACTGAACTTCTGCACTTCCTGTTCATGTCATTTGGGGGAGAAACTGCTCAGCACCTCTGACTTTTCCTTGGGATTTTGCAACACACATTCCTAAGAAAGCAACAGATAAGAACTTATGAAGAGGATTAACTTGAGATGTTGAAGAGGAAAACCACTTAACAGAAATGCACGCCCAAAAGGAAAGGTGGCAAACTCACAACTCTTGCTCTAATTGTTCATCACATGGCAATGCTTCATGAGGAATGCCAGTGTCACAGTAGTCACTTCCAGACTTTCTCAAAATTTATTAATTTTTGCTTAATTATTGAAGTGTTAAGATTCCTACAGTCTTCATTGAAATTTCCTCATTTTTAAAAAACGTAAATATATATTAAAATGTAATATAAAGTGCAATATATTTTCAATATTTGCCCAATATAAAAATTAAATATACAGATAATACACCTCCACCTAGTTACCCAGTACAGAGCCCTCAGAAGTAGTTCTGTGGATGCCCTAGAGTATAAAGATTTTTTCAGACCATTTCTTTTTATTTACTTTAACATAACTGAAAGTAATGTTAAAGTAAGTCAAAACTTCTTACTGTGAACAGGTAGTGTGTCCTATGCGTGATAAGTCTCTCGTGTTGCCATTTTTTATGCTAATGATGAACAAATAAGAGAATAGTGAGCAATTAATTTTCACGTAATCAGTGTCGTGAAAGGTAGCAGTGCAAATAAAAGTATGTATGTAAATGTCATAAAAAAACCTTACCAGTATTCACAGGAAAAAACAACAAAAACAACAACAACACTCAGGTGAATTATTAATCTTAGCCTGCAACTGTGCAGTTCTGTATACATGGAAAAATAGTTCAGATCAACTGTAATTCAGCTAATATGTCAATTGGCAATGTTTCCATTATTTTTCTTGCAAGATGTGTATTTAGGAAAGGTAGGGTGATTATGGCATTCCTTGGAAAAAAAAGGAGACAAGTAACTTGGTTCATGTTTTCACTCAGCATGTAAATTACTGTATCTGTGCTATCTGTCATGAAAAATTAAAACAACAGAATAACTTGCAGGAAATTTAGCACAGATACACTGGGAAATATGCAAGAATTTGGGCCTTTAAAATATTATTTGAATACTTCTGAATCTGTTGGCATGATAATACTTTTAATGAAGATTATGTAAGCTTTTAGATCCAGGTGGAATCTTGCGTGGCAATAGCAGCTGCAAAATTATGCATAAACAAAGATGGAACTCATTATAAATGATACCTGTTGCTTTACAAACCCTTTTCAATTAAATAAAATCAAGACAAAATTAGAAATTTCCTAGAAGGTGCCCGAACTATCACACTAAATAACAACTTATGATTTATCATTTGGAAGACAGACCAGCTGTAAAACAGAAAGTAAGATCCAGTTCAAAATAAAACACTCTCAACTGCCCACACATAATGGAATTTAAGAGTAAGCAGCTCTATTTCAAACCCAGCTCTTCTTAGAAGTGGAAGCATCTGAGCAACTGAACACCAGCTGTGTTGGGAAAGAACCAGAATCAAGGTTGCCTACTCCCCTGCAAGTACAGAACCACTACGTTTTCGCAGAAAGGCAGTCAAGGATCAGCTATGCCACACGTGATAACTTGGAAATATTCTTAAAATCTACATGTTTCAAATGCAGTGTGAATAACTACACATACACTGTGTCCTTTTGGAGAATTAAAAAGAGCTCAGACCCTGGAGAACTTAGTTGGGATCTGCCCACGTCTGCCAGACACCAAGATCTGCAATCTCGAAATCTCTCTGCCTTCTGATTTTTTACAGTTTTATCTTAGTTTGCTTCTGCTGTTCCATCCAGTAAGACAAAATGTCAGTACATGTTGACCTAAAATTTCTCATTCTACCATATATTGTTTGTGAAATCCGATCTCCAATATCCAAAGTAATTAGCTGTTACTATGAGATTATTACTATCTTACCGAGTTGATTGTAGTTGTCTGCAAAGCCCTGTATTTTGTAATTGGTTACTATTCTACTCCTGCAACCAACCAAATAGAGACTAATTCAATTTTTCAAAAATGATAAGATTTAAGTGCCTAACAAAAACAGTTTGAAAAGTTACCTAGAACATATGAATGGACTGATAAGGTAATTTCAGAAGTTTTCGAAAGTACCATAAAGCTCGAAGTATTTAATAGAATTGTGCTTGCTGCTCTCTTTAGAAAGATAGCAAACAGTTTTACATTTATTTTAGATCCAAGGCACTCCCATTATAAACAAAAATAATACAAATTTCAATGAGTTCTGGCTCAAATAGTTTAGGATCTATATAGGAAAAAAAATAGCCTATCTTCCTGTTTTTTAGGCACTATTTCGGGCAATACATATTTTATTTTTTAATTAGAAAGAGTTCAAAGTTGGAAAAGGTGCATTATCAGTTACTTGCACCAACGTTTAAATGAAATCCAGAGGGTCTCTGCACTGTATATTTTTCCTTCCAGTGTTGGCCAAATCAGAAAAGTCACAGCCTTGTCACCCCTGGCGGTGTGCACTGGTAATACAGAAATAGGAAACGCAGCTGCATCTTCTTATAAATCTGCATCAATTTGATTTTAATATGGGGTTATACTGTAATATGTCTGGCCTGCAATCATGTCTGATGTAAGAATGATGTAAGATCATATTAAAAATAATGCAAGAGGGAATTAAAACCTTTTATGGAGACAATCTTAATAGTACTCGCAGTGTCAGAAGAACTATCCAAGAAGAATAAGAGGGGAAGACTGGAACCACATGGACAAGTGATCTCTGTCAATGTGAGAGGCAGAAAACCAAAGCACCAGTGATCTGTATGACCCCAGAGGAGAGCAGGGAGCTGTATGGTCTTAGTGAGAGCTGAGAGAAAAGTTTTCTGGGCAACCTGATGACAACGTTGCCCACTGCTTTCTCCTGTGCTCAGAGAAACAGGGCTTCAGGTACATTCTCTGGAAGCAATGATGACTCTTTCCAAGAAGAACCTGGATTTTCTTATTTTCTTCCTAACCAGAACTATCCATCAAGGTCCCGAGTAATAACAGCTGTCAAAAACAGTGTGTCTGATAATTGCATAGCTCCACATAATTTACAATAGCTAGTAGTGCCTTCTAGTGCGATCTTAGTGGAATGGTACCAAAAGGTAGTTACAGCACTAATGTCATTTTTATCGGTGATCCTCCACATTTTGTGTTATAAACCATTCGATGAACGCTTTTAGCCTGACCTTTGTGGTTGTTCGCTGCTTTATTACCCTGTCTAGTCACTGTGTCTGTATCTACCCTCTGCTTGAAGCATCCAGGTTATTTCGCTTGTCTCTATGAACCAGACTTACTTATTTAAGACTAAACAAAAACTCTCTGCAGAGATAGGTTGATGCAATTATTCATTTGTTATTAAGAATACAATTTCCTGGTGCAATTTGTATGACAGAGCCTTTCCAGAAAAATTTATTTTCAGGAATAATTAGTTGTCCGCCGGTATTTTCAGAGTTCTTGATCATAAAGAATTTTAATGCTTCTTTCTCATATTTCTAAAAAAATGATGAGTACCTCATAAGTTTTCTGTTATCTTCTGCTTTAGATTACATTACAAAGTCCCTGAAATTTCAGTCTATACATCGTCTCAACTACTTCCTAGATCTGAGTTACCTCTAATAGCTATATTCAGTGTTGATTTTTATTGCAAGAAAATTAAATATAGAGCAATTACAGTGCTAGGCAGAAACATTACAAACTCATATTACCTGTTTTATCTCATTAAAGCAGATGAAGTATCCTTGCAAAATTCCATTTGTATCATTCTACACCATAAGATTAAACTAAATCTCCATAGACTAGATGCCCTATATTGTGAAGCAAGGAAAAGTATTATTTTCTAAGTGTGTTCAACTGCCTTAAATGGATTTAGTAAATAAAATTGTAGACAGATCTCACAGATTTCCATGTCAAAAGTTTATCCTGCAGGTCTTTCTTTCCCTGTTTCCTTCTGTAGGCCCCACACAGGTGCTAAACCAGTTCTAATTCCTTGTGCTGATTCTGTTTTCCTTCTCATATCTCACCAAATTGACAAACTGAACTCTCAGGATAAGTCACCTTCTACTAGATTAAGAAAAAAATTGAAACTACTGTCAGTGGGATTGCACATGAACTGGCTAAACCAGTATGAAAAAGCTTTCTTCCTTCCTTGCTTCTTTCTGACAGACGCAAGGTTAACTATAATATGTAGTTATAGGCTTTGTTGGGGTGTCCTTCCTACTACATTTTAAGAAGAGATTTTGCTTTTTAAATAAATTGATTTAGAAATATTTTAAAATTATTTTTATATGCTGAATGCCCACAGCCACACTTAGCAAGAACAGCACTGCACATTTATTAATTATTACTCATTTGAAAGAAGTACAAGGCAGAACAAAATACATGAAGGTGAGGAGCACAACTATACAAGTGAAGATTTGCAGCTGATGGGGGATACCTGTGGCTTTGTTTAGATTAAGTCCTTTCTAAAGAGCTTTAGGGCAAAGCTTTCAACCAAGGTATGGTACTGCCTGTTATTTTGTGCACACTTCCATTGATAAAGTCATTTTCTGCTGGGACAGATAAACCTGAGCTTGTCGCCCATGGGATATGTTGAGAGTAAGCTCTCCTCTTCTAACCCCACAGAATAAGCATGGACAGCACAATAAATCACTAATAATAAAGCTCAGAGAACAGGAAAAAGTTAATTCTTTGTTTTCTCCAATGGAGTAATAAATTAAAGCAGTCAAACTGCAAAATGGGAGTGCAGGATGGGAAGACTATTTCTGTTCATTTAAGACCTGATGCAAAGTTTTTTGAGGATTTTTTTTTTCTCCCTCCTTTTAATTTCTTTTTATCATTTCCCAGCTTCATCACGGTATCTGCTTTCTGCCAGGAGTGTAATTACTGGAGAGACTCAAGGAGAGATGCTGTCTCTTCACTATCCCTAGTTTCATAGGGACTGGAAAATCTCTTCTCACTGTGATTCCCAGATCAATGTCTCTAAATTTAGCTGGCTAAATAGCAAGCAGCACTCACTACAGTTTTTTTTTTTTTGGGGGGGGGGTTATATTATTTTTTTTTTTAATTCAGGAAGATCTGGTGTCCTTTGCAGTTCCCACCATCCGATGACCAAGATCAGTCAGTGTTACACTTGAGCCCATCTATAACTCCGACATAAGAGGGAAGTGTGGCAAGAGGAAGAGGGGGGAGGATATAGTGACTTGCTGCTTCTGTTCTGTTTTTCCAACTAGTTGCCCATGACAATTCCAGCCACATTCCATTTTACAAGCAACATCCAAAGCACATCTATGATACGACAAGAGACAGTTTTGATAAAATGGGCTGCCATTGCACATGCTATCGCCTTTGCAAAAGACCTTCTGGACCTGATTCTGGTCTTGCTATTCAGCACTTGGTGCCACCCAACCTGACCCACAAGTGCTTCAAACAAGCTGTAGAGAAATCTTCAGGAAGGTTTCTATGATCATTTCACAATCATCATAGAATGATCATTCTATGATCATTTCACAAAAAATTATCAGAGGGCTGGAGCACCTTTGCTATGGGGCAGGCTGAGGGAGCTGAGGTTGTTCAGCCTGGAGGAGAGGAGGCACCAGGGAGACCTAATAGCAGCCTTCCAGTACCGGAAGGGGCCCACAAGAAGGCTGGGGAGGGTCTATTTGCAAAGGCCTGCAGTGACAGGACAAGGGGCAATGGCTTCAAGCTGGAGAAGAGCAGATTTAGACTGGATATTAGGAATAGGTTCTTTACTATGGGGGTGGTGGAACACTGGAACAGGGAGGTTGTTGAGGCCCCTTCCCTGAGATATTCAAAGTGAGGCTTGATGAGGCCCTAGGTAACTTGATCTAGTTGGGGGCATCCCTGCTGACTGTGGGGAGGTCGGACTAGATGACCCTAGAGGTCCCTTCTGGCCTAGACCATTCTATGATTCTATGAAATCGTTCTTAACACTTTTTTTCTGTTCCTTTCATGGACTGCTGCATGTCCCACTGTTCTAAGAGGACTGAAATCATGTGTTTCCCATGTCAGTAAATAATATTCTTTAAGATGACAAGGACTTAAAAATTTGAAAAGTTGTGACAGAAAACTTATGAGCTACAAACACATGAAGGGAACACTCCTGGGGCACAGCTGAGGTGAAACAGCTTCTGGAAGTTGGCTAGATGGCAATTTTACCTGGAGGAGTAAGAAGGCTGTTTCTATTTAAAGATGGTTTTGCCCAGAACCCAGGAAATACTTTGCAGATGAAGCAGTGATTCTGATATTCCAACAGCCTCTATCCAACATTGCTTATGCCCAGATTCATCTTACTTATACTAAACAAAGCACAGCTAATCATCTCCCCAGATTGGCCATCTCCTCTCTAGCCTCCTCATTAGCCCTATTTACATTCCCCTCAGAGGAAGCATTGTAGAAAATATAAATACTCCAGATATTTTTGTCCACTTAATGCAGACTGTACATGTAAATAATGTACAGCTGTGGTAAAGATACTTGGACCTATACAGAGAAGGGTCCCCATGAGCCCTGTGTTTTTCTTCCCTGCCTTCAAACAAGGCTCTCAGTATGCATTCTTCTCTTGTGAAGCCCAAGGCTAGGGCATACTTGAAGGGGGCTAATTCAGAAGTCAGAGTCCACACCGTGGGTGAGAGCTGGAGATCATTCTGGTTAAGGCATACTTCTGACAGGGCTGCCTGGCTCTGTCTGCTTCTTCAGAGAGCTGAAGGTGGGAGGGCTTGGCTGCTCTCAGAAATGCACAGAGGTAACCCAAATAGGTGCTTGCTCCATTCTCCTATCACTTTCTGGTTTGTGTGGAAAATGTTTCCCACTGGTCTATATGTGGCCCTCTTTTGCCAGTCACAGCATGATGTTTTGGTACACACTGTTCATCTCATATGTCAGTCCTGTTGTAGAAAGCTGTATAGTGGCAAAGAGGGAACCACATGCTTCTCCCCATACTGGCTTAATATCTTTGAGGAAGTGTTCTTTAACACTGTGGCCAAGGCCCATGGGTTCGAGAGATCATAAGCTGTGTCATCTCATGACAGTCCAAAGGGAGGCTCTTAGTTTCAATCTGAGGACTGATTTTAATGTTTCTTTGGTCTCATATTAGGGCATTAGAAAGAGAAGGAGCAAGTTGTGCACCAAAGGTCTTCTTACAAAAGGAAACTGTGACAGTTGAAGATATAAGACTTTCTATAGAAGAACAAAAAGACTGAATAAACAAGGATAAGAGGAATGTGGAGACTTCAGTTTTATTTCCTGAGGACATCTTAAAGTTCTGAGACTGCACAGTTTTCTGAAAATGAAAAAGACCTCTGATATTCCCAATAAATACCCAGTCATTCAAAATAGTATCCTTAGGGGAACTGGCCATGTGGCCTGGAGAACTTCCAGCACAACTAAAGGCAACTGACCAATTTGGAAATCTGCATCTTAGTAGTGGATTCCATGTCTAAAAGATATTGAGAACATTCAAGAACTCATTGTCAATATTCAGACTTTGATGCTAGAGGACACTGGATGTGCTTTTACCTATTTTCAGTACCTGCCATCAGGCTGCATGTGGCTCTTTTTGGAGGACCTTCATGGTTCTAAGTTTTGACGAGCAACTTCTCATGCTTCCTAAGGGGAACAGTTAGCCTAAGGATCAGACTGAAGGGCAGGGCACCATTAACTGTCACAGAACTCTCAAATGGCAATGCAGTTTCTCCTCTCTGACCTACTTAACAGCTTTAACAGGGTGGCATTATTTTTTATTGTCTGTACATACTTCAGGCATTTTTTCTTATAATATTATTGGAATAGCTTCAGCTTAGGGAAGCTTCCCCTGTATGATGAATATTTTTATTAAATTATAAAATGCAAAATTCAACTGAATTGCATTGAATAGCATGTCTCTTTACTAGCAGGGACTGTTTATATACTAAAATTCTACGGTGAAGATCTCTGGCATCCTTCTATGTTCTGCGAGAAATGTCACATTGTCATACTTGCTATAAAATAGGATCTAGGGCTGCTATTTCAGTATTTTTAATAACAAGGTTTTGTCTTCACTGTATAGATTTTCCTATTTCTAAGTTTGGGAAGGTGTTATTTAGGTGAGACATGCATATTAAAAATAAACATGCACCCAGAAAACCTGGGACAAGTTAACAAAAAGCTGATCAGTGTTATAGCTGCTGTTGAGTGGAGAGTCAGCAAAGGCTGTAAGACCACCATCATCTTTTAGAGCACGTGGGTTGCCCAGAATTGCCAGGAGACTGGAAAGACAGGGAATCTCTTCATCTTGGTGAATGTCAGATGGCTTCAGCATAGTCACAGCATGCCTGCCTGCTTGAAAACTTGGAACAAAGGTACCCCACGGTTCACCAGTTCCCAGGATCTCCAGTCAGCCTGCTGAAGTGGTCCAATGAGAGAACCTGAACGCTGAGGGCATTCAGTAAATTCGTAACAGTTGCTAACACACATCAATATTTTATTTCTGCTCATTCTTTACTCTGCGTTCTTCTGTTTCTGAAAATGCTGGCACTATAAAACACCATTCAACCAGTGATTTACCAGGTGGAATATAACTGAACTGTTTTTGTCAACACGAGAGGGAGCACAGACACATCTATCAAACTGACACAGTCCCTGCACTTGATGAGCTCGGTGGAATGAGTCTTCCACCTCCAGTTTTTGTAATGCCAATGAGTGATGAATCAGAGATATTTCTGACATCTGAAAGCAATTCAAGGTGAGAGAACCAAGATGACTGGTATTTGCTAGTCAGAACTATAAATAAACTTTTCAGTGGTAAGACTCCTCCAAAGCTATTTAAATAGGCTAAAATTTTATGTATTGCTATTCCCTAAGGAAAGGGACTCTGTACTTTAAAGTGTGTCATTTCTTCATAGATGCAGTCATGCAGACAGCAAGTAGAACTTTGCCTTCCTTCATAACCACAGTGAATCTATTCTTATTTCTTATGCTATCGATAGGAATTTCAGACTTCACCCAGTGTTTTCTGGTTTTAGAATTAGAGGAATTAATTATATTGATGGTATTTTTTGCAGTGAATCCTGTTCTTAGAAAGTCTTATGAGTCAACATATTAGCTTGTAATGACATTAGGATATGTTTAGTTGATGACTAGGTATACACTCTAATCTGAAGTCACATAGCACTTCAGCAGAAAAAAGTGACTCATGATTACCGTACAAATTATTAATACATAATTGTCATTTACAGATAATGACATATAAAGGTTTCCACATGTGATGGGAGAGACAGCAAATACCTTGAAAAAAGAAATGAAAACTAGCCTCTGTTTTCAAACACAACAGTATCAGCAATATTGGTAACATTAGTAGTTTGTCTGGATTTACACAGATCGATATGAGAATGATTGAAGACCTCAATGGTTATTAGCACTTCTGAAGAGTCGAGATTAAATGTGCACCAGCTATATTTCCACAAAAAAAACCAAAAAAACCCCAACAGTGAAGAAGCCAAATATTCCTTGTTGATCTATGAGAGCCATCTAAAATGACATAAAAAGTAAACTAGGTATAAAGGCAAGATTTAAAAGGTAAATGGCAGTAAGGGGAAGTATTTGTCTTATATGCTATAGCAATGGCACATTCTACAGAATGCATTTTTTCTCTCTGACAGCACATTTGACACATCAATAGTAAAACACTTTCTGAGACATTGTGTAGACAATTTGTACAGATTAAGTATAGTGATTTTAATGGAGTTGATTGTGCCAACATACCCAAGTCTGGGAAACTATTATAAGGGTCAGCCCAGAAACACAATTGATCGTATGATGGGAGAACGAAACAAAGGAATGTTTTGAACGTCCTGTTCATTTTTCTGTAAAATATGGATAAACCTTCAAAAAACATTATATGTAACAGACAGAAATGCAAACTGCCATGTTTGAACTTTTCCTCTAGTTATTGTATATCCAAGATGTTCTTGATGACTGCTAAAATATACCTATATGGTGAGTGAAAAACTCCTTCAAACCTCAATCCAGAAAAATTCCTGACAAAAGAAACGAAAAGACAAGTAATTGCAAGCAGTAACTGCTTAATTCTTTTCTTGAAATGTTCAGTCTTGGGGAAATAACCACATTCTCCTCTTTACCTGCTTGGTAGTGAATCAGTGCGTGCATGATTTAGCACAGCTATGAAAGACCTGTTCTTTGTATGGAGGAAGCCAAAGCGAATACAAAAAAATAAGGCAATTGTTTTCATTCTTGTACAAGAGATAACACTATCATTTGATGAGTGAGATACTACCCAATAAATATGAAGGGTAGAGTCAACTCTATAGGAGAAAAAAAGGAAGATTTTTTTCTTCATACATCATTTCTTCAACTTTAAAATTGCATTGACATCAGTGTATGTGCATCTTTTAAATAATGGCAAAGAAACCATCGAGGATATAAAAAGCACTAGGGTGAATGCAGGTGACACTGTTTTGTAACACCCACAATGTATTAAAACTATTGTTCTTTTTATGTGAATACATTCCTTAATCAATTTACTCAGCTTTTCTAGCTGCAATGTAATTTTGATTTAACTATGACTTATTGCATGTTTGCTATTCAGAATATTTATGTGAATTGAATTCTGCCCAGGAGAACAATTCTTCCTGCTTATCTTCTTTCTGTTGTTATTTTTTTTTCTCCTTTATTAGAGAAATAAAAATAATTAGTTAAACAAATTAGAAGCAAATGTATCATATTTTTTTCTCCTTGGATAAACTGACATTTCAGGTGCATAGAGATACTCTTATTGAAAAAAAAGAAAATAAAAACCAATTATACAGAGAAAGGACCATTGATGTGGTTATGGATAGAAATAAATTGTTATTAGACAGAATTATCACATTTGTAAGAATCCTAGAAAATGTAATGTTTAATCTAGCTTTACTTGCCTAAAGGAAGATATGTAGTCCCATACAGTGTTTTTAAAGTAAATGAATGAGAAAGAAACTCTTGAAATAGAAGTTTACGGTAGACGAAATTGATTACAATTTTGTAGATGCCTGTTTACTGTTGGGGCAGGTTGGATGACTATCTTAAACTGGAAAACTTAAGTTAGGTCACATATATTACATATATGCATCAGTCAGTCTGACCTCGATACCAGGGAAGGCCATGGAGCAGATCATCTTGAGTGTCATCTCAAACCATGTAATGGACAACCAAGGGATCAGGCCTAGTCACCATGGGTTTATGAAAGGCAGGTCCTGCCTGACAAACCTGATCTCTTTCTATGACAAGATCACCCAATTATAGGAAGAGGGGAAGGCTGTGGATATTGCATACCTGGACTTTTGAAAAGCATTTGACACAGTTCCCCACAAAATTCTCATGGAAAAAGTTGGCTGCTCATGGCCTGGATGAGCGTGCGATCTGCTGGATCAAGCACTGGATGGATGGATGGTCCCAAAGAGTGGTGCTCAACGGAGTTAAATCCAACTGGCATCTGGTCACAAGTGATGTTCCTCAAGGCTCGGTATTGGGACTATTTCTGTTTAATGTCTTCATTGATGATCTCAACATGGATGTAGAGTGTAACATCAGTAAGTTTGCAGATGACGCTAAGCTATGTGGGAGTGTTGATCTGCCGGAGGGCAGGAAAGCTTTACAGAGGGACTTGGATAGATTGGATGGATGGGCCAATGTCAATGGGATGAGCTTCAATAAGGCCAAGTGCCAGGTCCTGCACTTGGGCCACAGGAACCNCTGGAAAGGGAATTGTAGAGAGGTTGGTGCTGGTCTCTTCTCACAGGTGATTAGAAATAGAATGAGAGAGAATGGCTTCAAGCTACAACAGGGTAGGTTCGGGCTGAACATTAGGAAAGAATTTTTCTCAGAAAGGGTGGTCAGCCACTGGAATAGGCTACCCAGGGAGGTGGTTGAGTCTTCATCCCTGAATGTATGGAAGAGTCGTTTAGATGTGACTTTGGGAGATTTGGTGTAGGGCAGGAATTTGTAGAGTAAGGTCGATCGTTGGACTCAATGATCCCAAGGATCTTTTGCAACCTGAATGATTCTATGATTCTATGATTCTATATTCAGTCAAGCATAATTTTAGGGAATCTAAAAAAAAAGTTAGTGCCTATAAGTGAGAGGGAACTGGATCTGTGATCCATTTCACCTGTGCAACTGAAAAATGTAAGTCATCCCCAACACAAGTACTTAGATAATCAAGCCAGGATAAAGATCCAAGATAAAGAGAGCTGGAGAGGGTCTCTTTGTCAGGAAGTGTAGTGACAGGACAAGGGGTATAGAAGAGGGAAGATTTAGATTAGATACGAGAAAGAAATTCTTTACTGTGAGGGTGGTGAGGCACTGGCAAAGGTTGTCCAGGGAAGTTGTGGATGATCCATGCTTGGAAGTGTTTTGAGCAACCTGGTCTAGTGGGAGGTGTCCCTGCCTATGGTAGTGGGGTTGGAACTTGATCTTTAAGGTCCCTTCCAACTCTAACCATTCTGTGCTTCTATGATTCTATGATTTTTAAAACCACACATCCGTGATATACATTCATGATGTATTTCCATAGTATACAGTTAGATTCTAGCCATACTGTATATGCCTAGACACATGGCAGCATACAGTTACAAAATGGCCATCTATCTGTCCTTTTCTGCTTTAAGATTCATGGAGGTCTAGAGGGTCTCTCAGATGCCCCTCACTCCTTGCACAAGATTAAACCTGCTGCACAAGAGACAACATATATTATAAATAATTCTGCCAAACTCCTAACTCTCCTGTGGTTCTGTTTTTTGATAATGCATTTATCTTACCTTCTATCAACTTCCCAGTCTGCTCTGCATTGCCCCCTGGCAAGATCTTTGCAATGTAAGCTCCGATTTCCCCGCTGCCTCCTGGAATTTCTTTTCCACCTACAACTCGGATTCCCAGTCCGTTGCCTGTGATGAAAAGAAAAAGAAAAACTGTAAACAGAGACAAAGCAGTGAATAATTCACTGGAAAGAAAGAAAGAGAAAAACTCATAAGAGGTTACTGAAGGATGTCACCAATAACTTCTGGCCATGGTTGGAAGACTAAGGTTAACTGCAGTCCCATCTGCCACTTTCCCAAAGACTTAACTTTGGGTAGAAGCATTTTAGCGTAGGAAAAGACTTTGAGCAACTACTGTATGAGTGACTTAACACAAATAACTGATTCACTAAAAATCACATTGAAGCCAATCCTACCTTCTTTTGATCATTCTACTGTACTGCAAAAGGTCTATTTGTATGGCACACCTATTTTGAGTAAACCATAATATGCAGTATTAATTGCATTACATACATTGATAGAAATCATTGTGAGATGTGTATTCAAAGGACATCTTTATCATATGCCTAAGACATGGATGCAGTTTAGCTGAAATATTATAGTAGGTGAGCTTCTAGAATCACATGAATATAGAGAGAGACAGAGATCACTGAGCACCAGCAGCAAAGCGTGTATATTTTTACATAAACCTATATTTGGTAGATGCTATTATTTTTCTTAAATATTTGCTTTTAATTGACATCTTTTACAGCAAAGGAATAGAAAAAGCCTGTGTAAAGTATCATCAAATCTAACGCATTTTCACCCTTTTAAAAAAAATTATAAAGATCATAGAATCATAGAATGGTCCAGGCCAGAAGGGACCTCTAGGGTCATCTAGTCTGACCTCCCCACAGTCAGCAGGGACACCCCCAACTAGATCAAGTTACCTAGGGCCTCATCAAGCCTCACTNACGAAAACATTTTGATCACTGAGTATTTTAGCTGGAGAGAAGGAGATCACTAATCTTCCTTACGTATAGAACAAGAAAAGTTAAAAAAAAAAGCCTAAAAAAATATCTCGTAATTCTAATTTTATGTTGCCAATGCATTTTCATGCTATCTTGCTTTTTTAAAAAATACTTCTCATAAAAAAAACCTTATTTCTTTGTAAAAGGAAAAAAAAGAAAATTTCGTATGAGATGATTCACACTTTGGGAATGTAAAGGCTGATTTTTGCACCTTTGTTGTAATGGCTAAATAATTAATTTTCAATGTATTACTTTAATAAGCCAAACCTGCTGAGTGATTAGACTAATCAGCTATAGGAAGCTCACCACACAATCTCTTTGTAAAGATTTATCTTTTTAGATTAAGGTTTTTCCTCATAATGCTATTAGCATTTGACAAGGCAGCCCTCAGTTTGTTTTAGAAGCAAGAAAGCCACATTGAGTTTCCAGCCAAAGTTTCCACCAGCTTGTCTATCCCAGTTTAACTAAATCTATACCCTTTGTGCCCCCACTTTCCTCGAAACGATCCATTAGACTTTCTCCAAACCAGCATTTTCTTTTCTTTCAGAAGGTGCCTGGTGTTCAGATACACGCATGGATCCTGTCCAGCACAATATAGAGGTAAGAAAGGACACTCATGACTTAGAGGATTTGGCAGAAATTACTTAATGTGGGTACAGCTCATTCCAGCACTGCAAACCTAGGCCGAAATGGTGTGTCCCTCCAATATACTGATAAAACAAGAGGGTGAGAACAAACAAGGAAAAATAATAGTGAGGAAATGAAAGACACGAGGGTTGTTCTTACAGCTGCAGCATAGTGATTAGTGTATATAGGTATATTTTATGCAATGAGATGAAGGGACTGCTATATAAATCAAGCTGTACGCACTGCTGGAGCACGCAAGAAGTTTGGTCACAGAGCTAGTGGTGGGGACTGGTGGCACTTCAGATGATGGGTACAGATTAATTTTAGGGAGATGGTACACTTCCATTAGATCCATGTTTTCTGACCTAACATTAAAACAATTTGGGTGGGAATTCAGTCACAGGATGACCACCAATAATGTTCTATCAGTATACAGAACATGTAGTGAATGATTTCAGTGTGGGCTGATGGCCAAGGATGAGTTGCAGGTTAAATAACCTGGGAATAAGCCATGATATGGCTGAGGGCAAGTGTGTGATAAATGGTATGATTGAGCTTGAGTTTTAACAAATGATGATCAACACTCTTCACAGACGAGAACTTTTACTGTTTATCTACCATAGTGTGTAACAGAGAAATTGATTTTGGTATAGTAGTTCCGGGAGTACAGGTAGTAGTTTTCTATGCGTATCTTGAACACAATTCACCTCTAGGTTATACCCAAGTCTGTGATAAAGTTCAGATCTGCCACATAAACCCATATCAGAGTCTGTATTTTTGTTTTAGCTATCTGGTGATTTTTAGTGTTGATACTTTCAGAACTGGTAAGAGATTTAGGTTATATGCAAACTCAATCCTGTGACAACACAACCAGTAACTCAGTAAATTACATCTGTACAGAGGTTTGATATGGCAAGAATGTCCGCTCATGTTTAGTGGTTTTTTGATGTAGTGCAACTTTGCCAGTTAAAGATCCCCACTATGAAACACTGTGCAGGCATGTCTAGGTATCTTCAGTAGGAACTGTGACTACTCAGATGATAGCATGAAATTCTCTACTGAGTTCCTTGATTTTTTTTTTCTAAAAAATTTAGCCAATTCGCCTCCTCTCTATACACTTGTCTTCCTTTTTGTAATTTGAAGCAACATCTTTAAGAATTTGAGCTTCTTGTAAGACTTTACACCTGGGAATGTCAAGTAATGCAAATCTAATGTAAAAGAATGTAAATCTTTTTAATCCTCTTTTTGAATATGACAAGTGAACAGTTCTCTCTCTCTTTTAACATCAGATTAAGAATTGGAAGAGAACAAATATTTCAGCTTGAGGGGGATCCTCTAAAATAAAAATGCACAGGGACCCATATAATCAACATTAAACACCACCACCAAAATACCCAAGCTAATTACAGGCATAGGGTATATAATTAAATTTCTGCTACACGATATATCCATTATGGTAGGTGATGTTCCTATTAGTACAAACTTGATATGGATGATAATTGATTGAGTAAACATATTGTTGTTTGGCTGGTTTCTAACACAAATGATTTGATGCACAGAAAGGATGCTGTGTTTTCAAGAATAGCTACATCAGTATTCTGGGACCATGCTATGGAAAATTCCAAGTTTGTTTTTGTGGAGGACAGTACTTTTTTCAGTGTAATTGGAACAAATTGCATAGTTAGTTTAAATAAGCTACCTTATTTCAGTGCAAAATTAAAAATAAGCACTGGTAAAGTTTATTCCTGCTATCTTGATAGGGTAAGCAGACTCACCATTCCAAAGATGGAATGTCCTCTACAAAAGCTGAAAAATGTAGTCTTTCAAAAGGTAAGTACCTCATTGCATAAAGCAAATACGGTACCCCTAAAAAGCATTTAAATGTTAGTCCATTCTTAGGGTTTAGAAATTCATGTGGGCTGCTCTGCACATTTATTAGAGGACTTGTGGTCAAACACTGCTGAAATTCCCAATAATACATTACAGATCTGACGCTCACGACTGGGAGCTTCAGCAAACCCAGTAAACAACTGTTCTTAGCATAAACCACACACAAACAAGCACACAGTAACTTACTCTTCACCCACACAGTCAACATATAGACTTTTCAACATACCACAGAGGGGAGTAACTCTACAGTGTCAGAGTTTTCTCATGATACGCTATACTAGTACCTCTCCCACAGGGAGCTTAATTGTAACAGAAGAGCAGAGATGTGGTTTGTCACACAAATGGGTGTACAAGACACTGATTTCAGAGGTAATTCTGTGGATAGTGTGCTAAGTAACTTTGAAAATCATGGCTGATATTGGTTCTGATTTTGCAAATCTAAGGCGTTGTTCATACCGCGGCTAATAAACCAAATTAATTTCCATGTTAATATATAAAAACTTTTTTTTCCTAAACACTTTGAAAAGGCTTGTGATTTTATATTTGCAGGTTTTAGAGTCAGATGTACGACTGACATTATGTATTAAGAAGGAACACCCTTGCAAAGGGACAACCACTCTGTGTGTGTGTGTATGTTTGCACATTTTCTTGTTGCTTGACAAATCAAGGGGTATTTAATTTAATTTGACCTGTTTGTATTAAATTAGAAAATTATATTTCGTTATTATTATGTTGCAAAAATGTTACCAGAAGACATATTGTCATTTAAGTTACAAAACATTCCATTCCTGGTAGTCAGAATAAAGGAGTTACTTTTTGCCCAATGAGCTTTAAGTGCTTGGTTCTGGCTGACAAAGAAAAAGTTGCTGTATTTTCTCATGTGGAGGTGGGATTTCAAACCTTTTTATATTGTATCTACTGAAAATGTTGAGTTTACAACTTCTGCTTGCAATGACATTACCCAATTTATCACCCTGAATGGAGATAGCTTAAAAATATCATCAGTCATTTGTTTTCTCAGATCTCTTTTACCCTTGCTTTTTGACTTTTTTTTTTTTTTTTAAATCTTTGAGTCTTAATTTCCATCTCTCAGACTATTTTGATGTAACCAGACAGCCATCTTTCAATTTTAGATTTCCAAATTAATGCACTACTGTTGTCTTCCTTAAAAGACACAGGACCAGGTAACCATCAGAAAGCAAATCACCGTGCTTTGAATGAAAAAGGACACCTTTCTGAACTCTGAGTACTGATTTGTATGGAAAATATCTTGAGGAAAACATATCTTCAAAGGGAATTTTACACATTTAAGATTTAATCCTTTTTAGGATGCTTCAAAGCTAGAAGACTGCTAATTAATTGCAACAGTTTTTACTGATGTCCCAGGGCTGTGATCCTACTTTTCTATCAAATCTTAAATAAAGCCTTAGGATGCAGCACGCTAAGCAAAAAAAAAAAAGCCCCCTAAGTCCCCCAAACCCAAATCCCAAAAAGGTTAACGCTAAACTTTAACAAGGTAGATCATGCAACTAAATTGCTTTTATACTTTAATAAGCAAACAAATATGGATATTAAATTACAGTTAGCTTGTGAGCCACTGATTTGGAGAAAAATATTAATAAAATTGAATGGCCAATAAATGCTTTGCTTTTTGGCAATTAACTTATTTTGTGACTTTCAAAAGAGCATTTCACTTGTCATTTGATCTCCTTCCAGACATCGCAGACTGTTTCAGTGATATATATTCGTTATATATATACATATATGTTTTTAAAAAATAATTATTTGATTAGTGACCAACAACTTGACACTAATAATTTGTCACTAGTGACTAGACAAGGTCACTACAAAAGTATTTTAAAAATTCATCATTCTCATTTCCTTATTTCCACCATTAGGTACTTTGTGTCCTATTAGACTTATTCATTCTGAACTTGTGTGGCTCAATGTGTCTCAGGCCAAGGTGAAATCATAACCCCTTGCATATTTTGTTGTGTCACAGAAACAACACTGCAGAAAGACTAGAAACATGACTCAGTTGATAGACAATAATTTATTTTGCTGGAGTAGGCTGACATAACCTGAGCCCTGCAATTACAATTTGTTCATTTTTCTCCATTATTGAGATAACAAAGATCAGATTGCTGCCAATCTGTTGCTGTTGCTCCGGTCATAGGGAAGTTCATGAAATCTTATAATCTTCTTACTATTTAGCTGAGCAGCTTCACTACAGCCATTAGCGTATAAACAGCCTAGATTTCCTGGAACTATTTCAGCAACTAAGCAATGATTAGACTTGCCTTTCCAAGTAAATGTCAATAACTCCTTACATTAGTTACAGGATAAAAAAAAAAAAAAAAAGGCTTTTGCTGTTGGCCCTGCCTTTACACAAAGGTGCAAACTAGGTTTCCAGGGATGTTTGTATGTTTTCTCTTATTATAGTAAATAGAATTCCAGTGCCATATGCAGTGGCTGATACTGTTTAATTATTAGGTAACTCCCATACAATAGTGACAGCTTCAACTTGGGCATGAGAACACAGGCATGTGACCCAGAAGCTATGTGCAAACATTGTTCATGCGCTAACTCAAACAAATATATCCTCTGGGCTAATATTTCAAAGGATGAAACCATTTTTCTTTCTCATTAGATGAGCAAAGAAAGTGAAGAAGCAATTAGAATGTACAACAGATTTCCAGTAAGCACACATGAGTTTCTGAGAATTGGCATTAGAAACTGTAAGTATGAACGTCAGCAGCAATCTGACTCGTTACAGTTCGAAACAGAGCTGTATGAATTTTTAATAGACTTTTAGGTGACTGAACTTTTAAGAAAGATATTATAAAAAAAACCTACTGATTTGTGTTTCTAAGAGCATAAGAGCATAGCCTTCAAAATGGTAGTTGAAAATCACTATTTCTGCTAAAACACGGTTGGCTTATCACCTTTGTATAGTGCTTTGAAGTTGAAACTATACAGAAGTAAAATGAGAAAAACTGAAATGGGCTTAAACTGCAAAATGCAGATGAGGGCTACAACACGTCTCTGAGTAGTTGAAATGGAAGATATGTTTAAACCTCAAAAGAAATATTAAGTGTTGTCTTTGTGCTGCCACAAGGCAATGCACAGACACACCACTGAAGGATGAAGAAAACTCAAGTTGATATACAGTTTTCATGTCTTTCTACCAATGCTTTCAAAAACAAAATTCAAAACCAGAAGGCTGAATCATAGCAAGGAAGCGCAAAGGGGGACCTTTTTTGGGCAAGGTCCAATGGTAGCAATTAGAAAAATGCATGAGGATAAAGAATTAAAACAAGACATTAAGCATGAAAGATATTGCAATGTGCCAAAATATCACACTATAGCAATGAGAACATATCAATCAAATGAAACAATACGAGGTCTTCCAACCCTATTTGGCCGTGAACAGAGAAAGAACATACCTTCCTCCTGTGTTCATTTACTAGACATTATCTCCCCATTCCTCTTCCAGCCTTATCTAGACCAGACATATGCTAGGTTGCTGGTAGGTCCTTATCTGCCAGAACAATTTTACACCACGTTCCATTGTCTGTATGAAATATAATTGTCAGCCACAGAAAAATAAACCATGACTTTCTTTGGAGAGTTCAGACTTAAAAGTCCAATGAAGAAACGTAAACCATTAATTTATGTATCACAGTTGTGATACATCAATCTGTAAAGTCTGGAGAACAGACAGAAAGGAAACATGTCAAAGCAAACAAAACTGAGTTAGATCAGGCACTTGGAAAGCGGCAGGGAAACTAATGTGTATAATAAAATCCAGGCTAAATTTTTATTTGCATTATTATTCCTGTGCAATTCTCTGCAATACATAACATGATGACTCACAGCAGAGCTTGGTTGTCTAGACAGGTACAACATTTTCAAGACTGTGCTCAGGAGAATTGCTTTGGTGCTTTCTAACGAAATTAGCTTAATTGAAGATGTTTCCTAGAAACATGATTAAGCCTACATAGTTATTGCACTTCTTGGCCATCGGCAATTAAAGCATAAAATATACATGAAACCAAATCCTGAGCTGATGAAATTCAGATATATTCCAGTTGTTTTAATAGCACAGAATTGATTTAGAGCACCTGCAAATCTGCTTTATGCTGATTTGCACACTGGTTATCATACTGAAGGATCATGAAGTGGTTTACGAATTAGCATCTTAGAACACTTATCTACTTGAAAACACGATACAAGGCTCTTCTTTTTGGATGATCTATCACATCAGAATCTATGGTGTCATCTCTGGTACACTGTAGCTTCAAATCATTACAAAACCTTTAGGCAGTGAGATTCATCTATGTTTACTAATACCACCAATGGCTCAATAGATGCCACTAACTGGCATCTGAACTTCATTGTTCAAAATGTTTTGAACTCTCCCATCCATATCAGCCTTAGTATTTAAGAAACAGTAACAGAATTAGTGTAAATATAATAGGATATAATATTATACAGTATGTAAGATATAAATATATATGCTAGCTATAATGTAACACAGGCACAAAAGCATTTAGGAAAAGAGTTCCCCATTAAATTCAAAGAAGCAATCATTGCTTCACGAAGTGGCTGAACCACAGACTATTAGAAGATGTGAGAATATTGTTTACCCTGGCCTTATATTCTTAAATACATTTTGTCAGAGCCATGATGAAGGGCTAAACAAACCTTATGTCTGACCTAGTAAGACCTTTTCTATGTTTAACAAATCTGGCAAAAAAATGCTGTCTTCGATAAATGTTGATGATTGTTACAACTGTTAAAAATCTTGTTCAGGGGATTGTGTAGACTTGTTGAACATACAGTCATGCTAAGAAGGAAGCAAGAAACACATTCCTCTCCTTCATTTTCCATTACTTCTGCATTAATCATGATGCTGATATTTGGTGAATACAAAGGCTGCATTTATCAAAAAAGAGGAAATCCTCCTCCATAGGTCTCTTCTTCAGACCTTCTCCCCAGCCAGGTGGTCCCCAGCTTGTAATCACTGCACAGGGCTCTTTCTCCCCAGGTACAGAATTGTATTTGTCCTTGTTCAACTTTGCAAGTGTTCTCTTGGCTTGTTCCTCCAGTCTTTTGTTGTCCCTCTATCCCTCTGAATGGCAGCCCTTCCCTCAAGCCTATTCCCCCAATTCAATGTCATCTCCAAACATTACGAGTGTGTGCTCCATCACCTCCTTGATGTCACTGATAAAGGTCACATGCCAGGATCTTCTGTGGTACTCTACTTGTTACTTGCCTCCAGGAGAAGCATGGCCCATTAACCACTGCCTTGAAAACCCAAACATCAAAGCAGTTTTTAACTAATTTAGTTGCCCAGATATTGAGGCTTTACTGCCCAATTCCAGACTAAAAGTTAATTTAAGAAAATACCTGAAGTCTGGAGTCTCTCAGGTTACTGCAATACTGTAATTTCAGTTCAGTTTCACAAAATTTTAAAGATTCTTAGAAGGATGGCTATACTGTAAAAGGCAAGCTGTAATCTGTTCAGCCAATATATCAGCCAATTGTTCATGGCTTCACTGTAAAAAAATCAATCTTTGTGATATTTTTAGTGCTACAGTAGTTGCTTTTAGTTCAGGACTTGTATTAATGTACTCCTCAAAGAGAGGGAGAAGTTAAATAGATTTTATTGATGCTTCCCACATGTCATGAGGTAGCCCTGCCATCAGAGGAAAAGGATTTACATAAAGGATGCTCTGCTGGTATATCATAACTTAGTTGGCATGTTGTGAATTTGACATCCTAGTGATGACTTAGCAACTATTATTACCAAATAATAGTTCAGTCCTAGGTGAATGCAGTGACCCTTTTTTAGCAGTTATTTTAACAACTTGCATCAAAACTTCAAACCATTTGGTTTTATTGAGCTACTCTGGAAGAGATCTCCAGTATTTGAAGCTAGCTATATTTAGTTAACAAAATACCAAGAAAAGGCTTGAGGATTTAGCATATAAGTTCTCTCTACTACAACATTTTGTGCTGATCTTGTCTTACAGACTTTGTACAATGTCCTGATATTACATACATTCAAACATATCAATTATCAGATTCATACAAACTGCAGAGAGGTGTTCACTTATTTATGTAATTAATCAATGTGGTTTTGTGGGTTTGTTTTGGTGTGGTTTTTTTNTTCTTAAAGCAAAGTGAATCGGACTGATATTTGTGCAAACATACGTTGACAATGGTTAAATAGAAGCTACTGCATTCCATCGCATCCTTTGGGACAGGAGACACCATGGGGACATTGATAACTCTTGGTCAACATTTTGAGGAATCTCTCAGAAAGATATTACCTGTGCTTAACAGCCACCCAGTAAAGCCTCCGCACACTGGATAACTCTTGCTAAAGGAAAACAGAGGAATATCTCATCCAAATGTCTCGCACAACAGAATCTACTGATGCAGTGTTGACCTACAAATTGTAAATTACCATTCTTCCAAAGCAAGTAATAACTGCAATCACTTAAGCCTTTGTAAAAACCTCTGAACTGTCCTTCTTTTCTCAAAGAGAGAGACAGTATCTATTTTTGGTGTATAATTAATTAAAAAACATTGTAACATGTATATAAATTACACAAAATAAGTGAAGAAATTGTAGTTCCTCTGTTGTTAAACTTCAAATTAACCTTTGACTCATTGCTTGGAAAAGATCCTAAGCTTGCAACAGCAGAGACAGAAACTGGTGGCAGAAGCTTATGATTTATACTCAGAAGGGGTATCACAAAGCAACTGTTCAGACTGTCCCCAGGAAGGATTGTGTGGCCATTTGACAGTTCATTTCTTACAACCATTCAGTCTGGATACAGGGCAGCTTTGTGTTTGGAAAAGGGAACTGTCCATTAGGACACATGTTGAGACCTTCAACTCATTGTACATGGTCTTTCCCTGACATCATCAGTCATTGCTGATTGAAGTTTGTAACTATATCCAATCATTTTTCATCTAAGTTGGGTTTAAACTTACGTCTTTAAGTAATGAAGTGCCTTTATCCTCTTGTACCCAGCTTGGGCTGGTTTTATTATTATTTCATTAAGAAAAAAAAAGAAAACAAACAAAAAAAAAAGAGGGAAGCTACATAGAAAATAACTTTTCCACATTTTAAAGTCGGGGAGTTGACAAAATTATTTTCATAGAATCATAGAATAGAATCATAGTTGTTTTTCTTTTTTTAAAGAATAGGCATAAATCTCATAAGACCTGGTATGTCACATCTTATTTGTGATATACTCATTTGATGTCTCACACAGTATGATTCTTTCTTATAATAACTCAACTATTGCAAAAGAAAAACAGCATATGAATTGAGTGCCTACTGATTAACTAGTCAGCTTGCTGCTTGTTGAAATTAACTCTATAAAAATGCAGGTTTTTTGGTGACAGGGATGAAGGTAATTTATTTACCTGCATAGCTTGTTCCTTTAAACACTGGAGCCATCACTTCTGGATCAAGAGAACTACATGATTTTTTTTTTCCCTACCCATTAGAAGAAGATGTCAAATGAGAGAAATTTCAGTCTTTTCTGAGAAAATGGTATATTCTCAAGCCAATGACAACTGCTGTCCAAGACATCAACAAGCAGCAAAATAAAAATATTTTTTACATAAAACAAAAAGACAATTTCTGATCTAACATTCCAATTAGCACTTTGAATATCTTACACTTTTGCACCCTTAAATTGTATTTCTTTTAGAAAAATGTGTGTTGTAGTGAGTGACTAAGGGGAGGCTGATTTTTTTTGTTGGGGGGGAGGAAATTAATGTAATTTGGGGCTGCTTATCCTCAGACAGCTTGGCTGTCTAATGTCAGCTGCACTCCCTTTCTTGATGAACAGATTTCTTCATGCAAACTTTAGGTTATTGAAAGAAAAAAAAATTTTGACAACCGCCCTCCTCCAAGTTCTTTTACTGAAGTAAAACAGCAAAAAAACCATACAGGTAATGAATGCATACTACCTGTAAGCAATATTAAAGTGAAAAAAGATCAGAAACACAGATAATGAATCACAGCGGTTTCCTTGACAAATGCTGCACCTCAGTTAGCTTGGTGCAATGATGCTATGAGACAAGCAGAACCTCAGAGCTCCCTGCCAATCCATGAGGAACATTTTCTTTGCGTCAGTGACCTGACGAATCAGAATGTCTTAACCTCACTCATCCTGCATCCAGACTGCCTGGGAGTTTACACCAAGTGCACCTGTACAAATCTGTGAATAGGTAAATAGTGACTGCAAGGCAATAGTTCTCAAAATGTTCCAAAAGCCTCCTCAGGAAAGTTCATCTCACTCAAATTGGTGTTTGTCTCTTGGTGATGAGAAGCAACGTCGTCCTTTAGACAACCAATTATTTACAATACTTTTGATTGCTCTATAGCGTCTTTGCACATAAGTCATATATGTTCATCTCATCTAAGATCTCTGCAATACAAAAACCATAGTATAACTTAGTCACCTCATGCTCCCTGTAAAATCAATCAAGGAAAACAGCCATATCTAAAAGGTGATTTATTTATACTATTTCAATCTCCAATTAATTGTCCTTCGTAACTGCCTGGTTCTAGTGCAATTATTAAACCTGTGCATACTTTTGATAGTCAATACATAGATAAAGAAGCACACATAGGGTCTTCGTTTTCCTCTCAGAGTTGATAAAATAATTTATTCCTCACCTGTGAAGTGAAACGTTAAACTGACATTTCAGTGTGATTGACTTTTTCTAATGTCATTGACCAGTTGTCTCACCTCAGAATGTCTCATTTTCTAGTTCTTCATGAGAAAGTGCACAACAGAGGGATTTCTGCTTTGGCTTCTGTGAATCTCATTCTTACATGCCTGCTTTCCTCTTCGCGGGAACCTGGGGGCCTGACTTAACTCTAACAGTGAGTGCTGCAGTGATCTGTTTCTGCAGCCTTTTCTGAAGGAGAGCTATGAAAGCAAATTGAACCTTTATAACGACATTGCCTTCTCAATTACCTCCACTCATATTAAATCTTACTAGATATCCTTCAACAGACATTTATACACTGAAAAATGCATAAACAACTGAGCTGCCAAAAAGGTTTCACAGACAGTATTTTCAACACATACACTAGTGCTTTTCAAATCAAGTTAATTCAGAGAGCAGGCACATAAACACGGAATATATGATTTGATACAAAATGTTTATAAGAAATAAAAAAAAAAAAGACTTCACTGCAAAATCTTGGATGTTACCTGGCTGTTACAGCTCTATCCCTTTCTGTTTAAGGGTTTTTATCTTCTGTGCCACGTCTCAGATAACAAGAGTGTTTGAGGGAATGATGGTCATTACTTAGGAATTAAATCCTTCCCCAGTGATGAGTGTTGGAGAAGGGTATTGAGTTTTTTTGCAAAGCACTATCTCAGTTCTTCATGACATTAAACCAAAGAAACAGGATAAGTAACTTCTAAGAAAAGAATACGAGGACAAGGGGTGGGTTACAGTTCTTACCCTCTGTCTTTGACTAGTATATCACATTCAACACAGACTGTGACTATATTTAACATGGTTCTAAATCGATTATTAATCACATATTTGCAGCATTTCAGTATTTTACTGTAAGAACTGATTTTGCTTTGCAGGTGAAAGAACCCTAAATATATAGGGTTATTTGTTTGGGGTCTTTAGCAGTGAAGGTTTTATATTGGAAAACTTCTAATTCTCTTCCTCTCTCTTGGGATAAGTACCCCATGAGCTGGCATGCTGCAGAAGTGCAGTGCTGTGTGAAGGAATTCATAATCTTTACGGAGAGTATGAGGCATCTCTGACGTGTGTGCAGTGTTACAGCTACCCTGTCATCCTCTTAACTGTTTTACTGACATCATCACCAAAGTGAAGATTAGGGATAGTCTACTGCCTGCAGTGTAATTCTTGTCTTTACTATAAAGTTAACAGATTTTTCTGAATTGCTTCTCTGCCTTTTTTTTTTTTTTTTCATCAGAATTGNNNNTTTTTCATCAGAATTGAAGAGGATGCTCCACAACACGAACAGTTTGGCCGCTAAAAGGTACATTTTGCTCCCTGGAAACAGAGAATATCCTTCCTTTGGAAAGGAAAGAATTACTTGTGACTCAGCCTAAGTGAGGCAAAGCAGCCTTTTAAAATTACCTTTGACTGAGTGCACTCATTGTCCCTGTACACCTACTGAGACTTGTCTGCCTTGCTGGATTTTCACTCAGTGTATTTAAACAGCTTTCTGATCAGGAGTAACATAATGTAAATTTTTGTCTTCGTGACATTTCCAAAGGCATTTCCAATGCTTCCATTACCTTCAATAGCCACAACCTCTCCACTTTTTCAGATATTACTATGTCGTCTTAAAAAACAGAAAAGAGAATGCTGGCAGTATGAAATAGTGCTTATGCTGCTATGCCAAAGCATCCCAAAGGAACAAGGGATTGCGATATTATCATTCGATGAACACTACCATCATTGCTTTGGCAGCTTATCATAACCATATAACCATAATGCCAATTTTTTTCTTTTTTTCTTTTTTTCTTTTTTNAAATATTAATCAATCTTTGCAGGGAAAATCCTTGGCAATTCCTTCATATCTATCAGCATTGCCTGAGGAGGGGACACCACATACCTCGACAAGAAGATCTGTGAATTCCAGATGATGGCATACACTAAAGAAACAAGAACTCTCAAGAGGGGAGCCAGCTAGAAGTCTACATTCATTTTTCATTCAGAACTACTATTCTCTTGCCATCACAATTTTGGCACGGTTCCTCGTTCCTTAAACACCTCATTCACATGGTAAAATTTGCAGTAAATGTTTTTGTGTGCAAAATTATGTAAGAGGCATGAAAGGCATCTGTACCTCGGAGTCAGTTTTCATTAATCAAGAAAGCAAGTAAACAGCAGGCATGTGCACACAATATGTGATGATACAGCCTGAATTTCAAATTACGTGGGACTACTCTTATTATTGATATTCATAATGGGACAATTTCTGGCTCCGCAATCGACTAGTAACCTCCACTATGGTAATTATGTGATGAGATCTATGGAAATCAAACTATAATGGTGAGATTATGACAAAATTCGAGCTTGCCCTATAGTTACAGCTGTAGTATAGCTGTGTACCAGGGCTGACCCAGAGCAGTGAGTCATTAATGCCCAGGTTGGCCCAGGAACTCCCCAGTGAGATGAGGTGACAGGCTGAGCCACTGGCCAGCTTCCCAGAAAAACAGCTATCAACAGTTACAGGAGTTCTCCAAGTGGGAACTGGGAACAATTGGCAAATTTCCCCATCTCGCTCCTGCTGGGCACACAGCAGTTGAAGTGTACTATTTGTATACTTAAGGTATGTTCATTAATTCCCCTGAGAGGAGAATTTGTTGGTCTCGGGCACCTCCCCAGGCAGCTCCAGCTGTTGAAGTGACCAAACTGCATATAGATCCTTTAAATTGTCAGTAGAAACTGTTCTTGCATGTGCAGACACAATCATGTAGAACAGGCTTTTCTACCTAGCTAAGGCAGGGGATACTTTGTACATACTGGAAAATAATCAGAAATGAGGGACCAGTTGGCTTGTAAGAATCCAGCCACACAACAGTGCAGAAAGTCTCACCCAACACAGCTGAAGATGATGGTGCAAGAATGCTTGCAACAGAGACTCTCATCACCACCTGGACAGTGACTGGCTGTTCTCTTGGCGAGATCTGACTCTCCATGTGAGTTTTATTGAGGGATGTTGGAGGTTTTAACATAGACTCTTCCTGTGCCTATGCAACAAGCATAAGGCAAACAAATAAAACAATACAACACCTCATTTTAGCACTTTTGGTAAGAAAGAGAGGGAGAAGGAGAAAAGGCAAGCAGAAGAAGAGAGAGAGGAAGAGAAAGAAACCAGCCAGCCAACCAATGAACTATGGCACATAGATTGATATGCAATAATCTTGTAATTCTTGTAGTGAGGTAGCTGTGGTGGTATAAGAGTATTTATTGTTTAGTTTACCAATATTTTAAGTAACTGTTGCTGCACAATAGATTTATAAGTCAGCCTCTGGTTAATTATCTGGTTAATAAACAAAGATACTTGCTATTAGTCTGCAGATAACAGTTAATCAAAATTGAGTTTTTAAAAAAGTGAATGAAGCCTGTAAGTGTGGCTCTGGGAGAGGTCATTTGAAAAGCTGAAAGTTAAGCAGAAAGCACTGCTGCACATTTGAAGAGAGCTGTGTGCTTTAATCTTTCAGTGAGAGGGGGAGGAGGGAGGTATGAAGTCAAGATATACAAGGAGTGAAAAATACAACACTTTCTTCTGGCTTAGGGTCTCCCTGTCGATACCCTATTACAACCTTTGGTTTTCTTCTGTACAATTCATGTTTAAGCCTCTTCGTGTTTGTAGACAAATCTATACATACATCATATACAAGTATGTCTGTACAAGTCTCTGTGGGTATATCTGGACTAAAACCAAAGAGTATGACTTCAGCATGTAGACACATAGCCAAGCTTGCTTACTCCAATTAGAATGTAGGTACAATACAGCACAGCTACAGCAGTGAGCAAACTCAGAGTGGGCTATGAAACCTTAGCAGGATCCTGAGTGAATATTTGATCCTGTGTGATCTCATGCCGTGCAAACCATTAGTAAACAGGAAGTCAATATCTGCATCTTGGTTGTCTAGTCATCGCTTACAAGACATTTACCATGATGCACAGTGTGTTGCTGTGGTTGCCAGCAAGACAGCTAGCAGAGAATTTGGAATAGGTAATTGGAATTCCAATAGGAATTGCACCAGGGTAAGTAACTTTACACAGGAGAGCAGGCCTTCAGCAACACTAAATCATGAGCTATACTGTTGTGTGGCTGTAATTCCACTTGTTCTTGAATAAGAGAGCAGCTTGGATCACGGCATCACTCCTCACCCACAGGGCAAAATTCTCTACTAGGGTGTCAAGGAGCCCCACAGACTGCAAGGGCTGGGGGCAGCAGGAGCTGACACAACAGCGGACCCAGGGCTTCTTTCAGACTGTGGTATGTGGGTGGAGGGGACTCTGTGCATCCTGAATCACCAGTGGGTGTTACGCTGACTAGCAAGAAAATACCTCATAACATATAGAGAACATTCATTTAACACCCTAAATATGAGGTGGATACTGGGGGTGGAAGTGATCAAGATTTTACTGCCAGAAAACCTGTGAAAACAATATTTAGCAATTCAAGTAAGTTCGTGCCACTTTCTGCTTGATGCTCGAGGGAACACCAGAGCTGGCAGTTGGTAATTACTTCTGCACAGAAACAGAGTTTGACACACACTATTAGAATTTTTTAAGCGAGTTAAAAGAAAGCCTGATGGTTCCAGGACAAAACCGCTTAAAGCATGTACCTCTGAAAGGAGACAAACAGCATATTAAAAAAAAGCTTTGAGCTCCTAATCAGTACTAGATGTGAGAAAGAAAGCAATTCCAAAAGCTCAAACAAACAGACCTTACCTGTGCTAGATCCTGTAACCTGCAGCCTTTTACAATGTGATATATGAAAGCATCATAATCTGCTCCTGGGCGCAGTCCGGGAGGTGAATGAATATCACCTTTGCCACTTTCATCTCCTTGGCAAGCAGACTCAGACTTACACCAATGTTTGTGTTAGCATTAGGGAAAAGAGAATAAATCTGAAGTCTTGTGATAAATGTCTGTATGTGAAGATATCGTAGAAAAATGGGATCTGATTGTTCTGCTACCCCCTTCTGTAGAATGGCTCCAGCACACAAAGAATAAAATTCTCGTTTCTGTAGATGTTGAACACTTACACAAGCCTATTTTATAGAAACTCTCATACAGAGAATATAGAGTTACATGAAAAGCTACAGCAAAACAGACTGCTCGTATGTACAACACAACAGATTTGCCCTGTTTTTCATGTCTGTATAGTTTATGTATCTTGAACAGATGTTTTGACCTTTTATCCATACTGCTGCTTTCTGTTATAACCAACTAGCAAGATTTAAAATGACCACTGAATTTCCTGCTGCATATGACACAGGAACTATTTTTAATACAGCAAATCTTTTGCATGGTTCATGCTAATCAAATTAATTATCATGTCTCATAGAGCGCTGTTGTTTTTTTACCTGAAACTGTGTGATCCTTTGGGTCTCTCAGCAGTTTGAGCCTTGCATGAGGGAAAATGTACTGCAGGGGCTTCCCATTTATCTGAGGAAGACAAACGAGCATGTCATAAAAACATAAACCAACACCAATTGCATCAATAATTTTAGGCAGTTGGAACAGAAATAAGCAAATTTATTTAATCTGTAGAAATATCACAACTTCACAGTTCAAACACTCCCTTGAGTTTCATGACATATGTCAGACTGCAAAATCCTTCTGCAGGGGAAGGGATGTTTGCTTCCATAAAGCCAGATTCATTTTGAATACAGCTTTAGTTTTGATTTTTATTTTCTAATGACAGTAAGGTAGTCACTGGCTTCTGTAGCTTCTCTTAACATTAATCCTTTGTCTGAGCAATGTTCAAAGAATTAAATTAAATATAATTCCTGCAATTATTATAAAATTCTGTTCCTACAGACCTAACCAAAATGGTAGTTGCATGTGTAAACAGCCACGAGTCACTGTTGTAGTCTCAGCAGAACCACATACTCCAATGTACCTCTTGTCATCAAATTTCAAAAACCTTTTGAAAGACCCAACCCAAAACTTTTAGGACTACTGTTAATATGAATATGTGCAACTTTCACTTGGGCTGATACTGGAAAGTGCCAAAGCTGAAAGAAATGTCTCTCTCCAACAGGCACTAGAAAGGCAGGTTCCCAGCTGGGACAATCCCACCTGCCCCACTACAGCAGCACAGGAAGGGCCATGCAGCAGGGACTGACCCACTCGCCAGGGACCAGCACACTGAGCCCACAACACAGGACTTTTGCAGAAAGAATGCTTGTTGCCACACTCTCATGCCTCACAGCTATCATATCCCCTCTTTGCCTGTAGTCTAGGTCTCTGGGAAGAAAAGGAGAATCCATTCCCTCTCTGCTTCTACTGCACTGGTGCTGAGCCAGCACTGCACAGCACCCAGAGGGCAGGGCGACTGGCTGTGCCTGCTCCAGATGGAGGGTCAAAAGGGATGGAACCTGGCCAAGGGGGAGCGCAGATTCAAGGAGCCAATGGGACAATATTAATCAGCATGGATATGCTGTAGTCCGATCATATCAGCAGCCTGTTGCCAAGGGTTTATTACCATTATTTATATTTAAGTAGCATTTAAAAGGGTTAAGCTTGTCCTAAACTAAGCACTTTAAACCCAGCTTCTGCCTTGGAGAGTTTATGGTATTAATGGACAGCACATATAAATGATGGGAGAGGAAACAGAGAAATCAAGGGATTCGCTTAGCTCAATCACGCAGTAAGCAGAAGAGTTTAAACATCTGGTTTTGTAATTCAGTTTCTTATCCAGTAGATGAAGTTGCATCTAGAAAGCTGAAATCCTCCTGTAACACACTGAGAGTGGGATTGACTGCAATTAATCTCAGACAAAAAGGAGATCATGGACTTGGGAGTGGACAAGTACTCCAGAATAAATCAGAACTTGAGATCAGGCAGAATTTAGGACTTATAATGGAATTTTGGCAGGACATAGGATCTAATGCTACCAGAAGTGTATAAAGTGCCCTGAGACTTCCATGCTTACAAGTGGATAGGGACGTTATCAGAGTTTTAGCAAGTGCAATTTAATAGTAAAAATAATGTCTTTGCCACAGGTAGTTTATATAAAACTGCAAAAAGGCTGAAAAAATGTATCTGATTTTTTTTTTAATTAAATAAAAAAGAATACAGAATAATGCAATTTAATAAATCAGTATGGACACATTTGAACAGTTCCTTATCTGGGATTCCTTTCGATGGAAGTGATTTAATTTAACTGAGAAACACTGCAGCTCATAAACTTCAATTCACATTGGTTTTAATTGCTCTATCTTTGCTTTTGTTAGCCAGATTGCTTTTTTTAATAAATAATAGTCCAATAATATTCAATGCTGTATTGTACATGATTTGATGACAAATTTATCAGAAAATATAGATTGTCTCCTACTTTAGTCTATTACTTCCTCATTACTTCCACTTCCAGAATTTTATGATAAATATAAATCTTGGTGATTCATATAGTTATGAAAAAAGCATTAAAGTTTACTAGCATTCAGGGTAGCACATTATTTTTTATTGTTGGTGGTAATCGGTACTTAAATTGAACATATTAGGAATTTACCTTCAGAACAGCATTTGTCTGAAAGTGGCAGAGTAAATAGGAAGAAACAGTGGTTACTGTAAATAGATAACGGAAAGAATAGTTACATTGGTTTTGATGGGTTTACTTTAACCACTAATGCCTATATATAGGTATATAAAATCTACTACTCCATTTGAAACCCACTAGAACACAAAATATTTTGTGTTGCTGTATTTTTGTATAACAACAAAGTATATTTGTTATTCACATCTAACTTGCACAAAAGGTGATTTCACTGCACCTGAAATGTTTTCAGGGTCCCTTCTAGATGGCTTTTCCATCAGTTGCCTCATTGAAGGTACACAGGGACCCCCACAAGGCTGCACATTCCCGGCAGTGTTAAGTCTGTGCTACGGCACAGAAGGGGCAGTCCCTCTGCTGCAAGGAATGAAGGACACTTAGGTCCCCAAGCCCAGGTTTAAGTCGCAGCGCAAAAGGTGATTCAATCCTGCTTATTTGCTACATAACCCACAGATTCCTGCCATCTGCCTTTATTGTGGAGATCCCTTCCTCACCTTTCTGGGCATGTTTCATATACTTGAGTAACAATTCTTGTAGTTCAGCACTGGCAATGCCACCCTCTACTGATTACAGACACATTCTGACTTTCCAGTGTATCTTCATCTCTGAGCTGACACGGGAGTCAGGTCACTTTTTTTTACTCATTGGGGTTGCATCCCAGTGAGTTAAATGAAAACTGGTCTATAAAGCATTTCCTCCAGGAATGTAGGCTCTGGTCATGTGTTTCGTGTTATTAGTCAGCTCAAAGATCCTCCAAAATATAGAATGAATGGCAAATAAATGTGCTGAGGTTATCTAACATTGTTACAGAAAATAAGTTTAAATATACACTTTATTTTCCCTTTGTCTGATCAAGAAACTCTATAGAACCCTCACATAAGGGAATTATATAAAGAGGACAATTTAGAAGGATAAATTTCTTTAGTGCTGTATTTTTGTTTAAAAAATAAAATGCATCAAGTGTATTTTAGTATGTCAGGCAAAGACCATTGCAACTGTCATAACATTAAGTGGCCTTTGGATCAGGTCATCAAAGCCACAGTAATTTCTGGTTTTCAGTGGTTCTGCACCTCCCCTTCCACCACCCAGGCCTTAGACAGGGCCTGATAAGGTGAGTCTCAGCAGCTATGCTTGGCTGTAGTCCTTTAGGAAATACAGTCTTCATGATCACACAAATCTGGTGAAAGCCAGCACCAGGAATTTCCACAGCAAAGGCTCCTTTGGACAGCTACATTTCCTCTGTGCAGAGCAAGACTGTCAAGTCCTCTAGAAATCCTAAATGTGGAAAGTTCTCTCTACTGATAGATCCTTGACAAAGGAGATATTTTGCCAAAGAAGTATTGAAGAAAACCTTAACAAATACTATGTTCCTGGTCATTAATAAATTGCAAAGTGAGTCACCTTTCATGTGCAACTAGGTCAGTACAGAACTCTGCCTTTTGGTTTAGATGTCATTCTGGCACTCAGCGATAACATTATTTCTGGGTGACTGAAAAACGAGATACTGCCTGCTAAATTCCATCTTGAATTACAGTGAGGAGGTGGGTAACAATTAATTCATTAGATACCCTGTTTTAACAATTACACAAAATATGGACCTGTCCTATTTCTCATCGTAGTTGCAGAGAATCTGAATCACAAAATGCCTCCCCTTCCAAGCCTCAGAGAAAGCAGTTTACTACAAATGAAAAGATCTCCTTAAAAGTTGGAAAACAATCAAAACTAAGCACTGTGGACTTACAAAACATGGAACAAAAGTCTGAATCTCTGTCACAATCAGTGTTTTCTCATTTTAACCCCACTGCTCACCTTATGACCCATTTTTCATAGTTTCTAAATATGCAAATACCCCTTAAAAGGTGTGACTTAAATTTCAAGGGAATGGTACAGACCCGTGAACCAAGACAAGCATATACTTTTTGAGGGACTTTAGAAACAGGGTATTAACAATCAAAAAGTTGCATCTCTACAGCCCTTGCCTTCTTTTTGTGATCAGAAAACTGTTGCAAAAGTGAACTGATGACCAAACATTGGTACTATGATTTTTTTTACTCATTTAGGGCTTTAAAAGGCTGACCTATGGTCACTGAAAGTTCTATATTTAAAACTCCTCACCAAAAAGCTATTTATCCCTTGTTAATATACTCTCAGTGTCCACCTCCTTGTCATGATCTCTTACTCCTCTGGCACATTCTCCTACCGTTCCTTTCCAACCTATTTTAAATAGTCAATTTAATTCAGGATATACAAATAATTTTCACAGAAAATAACCATAAAAATAGCCTCACTGTCTAAAGATTTAAATAAGTTGCTGCTCAACTGGAAGTGACTAAGCAAACTGCTGAGGGCAACAGGGATCAGTGACAAATCTGCAATAGATTATGTATTGATTAGCTTTAAACCATGTTTACCATCCTCAGGTAAGCGATTCAGAATCACTATTTTGGGAAACAGCTATTAAAATACTAAACTGCACTGCAATTTAGTGCTGCAATTTAAGAATACACGTAGCACCACAGGAGTTGCTATAGAAACAAATATATTTTAAAATTAATAATACAGTACATGAGCCTAATCCACTAGTTTATAAGAAATCCATGGAAACCTGGAAGTTCAGGGTTGTCACTCCACTGCATTCTCACTTCAAAAGCCCAGGGTTGTGCTTTATTTATAACCTTGAATTGTACAAGCTCTGTGGGATGCAATCAAGCAGTTCTGATTTTATCTAGTAAGGAAATTGATGTTTCACACATGTGGAACACAACTTTCTGGAATACAAATATCATAGTGGTCAGTAAAATTCACATTTTTTACAAAGGAGAAAATACGAACGGTGAATTTATAGCCAATAAGTGTATCTGGAAACTTTGATTGATACGTTACAAGCAGATTAGTGATACTGATGCAAATTCTTCTTTTCTTGTGGCTGGTTTACCCTCAGTACAGGGTAAAAAGGGAATTGCAATGGCTTAATTACTCGGTTAACTAGGCAACTGCCATCCTAACTGATTTTTGGAAAGCCTCTGCAACAAAGCAAGCTCTGGGGGAAGGTTGACCTGTTCAGATGGTCAAGATGAAGAATGATTTTCCATTTTTGGTTGTAGACTACATTATTCTTGGACGTTAGAACTGAGTTGTGGATACAGGAGACAGACAACATCGGACAATGAATTCACCAACTTTTTTGTTTCAGAAGAGATGGGATTGAAAAAGCTTTTAGGAAGTGTGAAATTGGCTTGAAAATGGTTTGTTTTTTCATGACAGCTTTAAAATATAAAATGAATGCTAAACAATAGAGATGTTAATATTGATTTACTTGCCTCTATTGCTAAGTGTTTTACTTTCAGGACTAAACATAGAGCTAATGAAACGTTTTTAAAAATGGCTCTGATCCTTTTTATCTTGTCTTAAAGTAACTTAATTTCTGGATGTGTCTGAATATATGGGCTTTTTTTAAAGTCATCTCAAACAAATGTTCACAGAAGATATTCAACATTCACAAACCCTGAGTAACATTTTGATGAAGTAGATGATGCAGATTTGGTGCATGCCACTGGCATTCTCCTTCTGCAGACATATTGACACTATTGTGTACCGGTGGGTGAATGACAGTACCTAACCTGGACGGACACAAATGAAGAGGGCACTATTTTAAAGCTTCTCCTTCTACATCATTTTTCTTCTGCAGAGCCTTTACATGGTACCATGCAGAATTATTCAGAACATGTTCACTCTCCAATTGCCATGCCAGATTTTACAAAACCTTTAAACATACCTTTGGCAAGATTTTAAATGGGCTATCTCTATTTCCATATAAACACGTGGATATCACAACAGCTTCTGGGACCAAAAAAAAAATAATTCTGGAAGAAATTCAGGAAAACAGGAACTCTTAGGTCCCTTACCTTTCCTCATTATAAATTTTGATCAAAGTCTTTTAACCAGTCCTAGTGTAGTTCAATTTATACGAGACAAAATAAAAATAAAAAGGATCGGACCTTTGTGACTAGCAACTTGCCCTGCAACTGTTTCCAAGGGCAAAAGCTCTGGAGTTCTAAAAGTGAAATATGTTTTACTGACCACCTCAACATCACAGAGATAAGGATAACAGAAATCCTCTTCCTGGATAAACTTGCTTTTCAAAGCAATTTTTAAATTTTATGTAATGATGCTGTAGCGGTCAAATACAATTATATATGCTTGGAATAATGCATGTTTCTCATGAAGACTGAAGTGCTCAGGTAGGCATTTTTGCCATTTATTAGCAGTGGTAGTAAGAGTTGTGAAGACTCTAAAACTTCCTTTATCCTGCAATAAACTTGGTTTGTAGAGTGAGTTACTTGAACAGATTCTTTTAACACTTTTATCTTGTAAAGTCCTCTTTCTCAAAAGGAAATGGGCAGGCTCGCTACACTCTAGGCTCTGTAAATCTCAAAATATGCTAAACTAGAGATAGGAAAAGATGGAAAGGTTATTTGAATTCTTACTTCATAAACCCTGCGTTCTATTGTCAAATGTCAGTGAAAACACTCCCCAGCAAAAAAGTTTTGAAGGGTGCATGACAGTCAAATATTCCTTTCTGTATATTATCTGCGGAATTAACACGAGCAGTATAAGCTATTGAGTGCCAGAAAAGGGCCATGTGATACCTTCTCTTGCATCCATTGCATCACATGGAAAGCAGAAGATAATCAATCAGTAAAAATGATAACTGAAACAATCAAGTTAAGACCCTAAAGATTTGAAAGATATAAACTTCCTGAATGCAAAAAGTATATGTCACAGTATGCTAAGGTGAACTAGATTGCAAAGCTGGCAAGCTTGAAAAGCAGAATAGGGCATTTTTCTTTTTTGCTGCAATACATGAAACATTCTAATTATTAATTGATAAAGTCTTATTCAGTAACTGATCACAGAATTTTGAGATTTATACTGACCAACTAAAAGTGGAAACAAGTGTCAACAGCATAAAGCAATTAATTTCCTTAAAATACTAAAAGAGGGGGCTTGAATTTGGATGGGATAAAACTGAGGAAGTGAAATGGGAGTGGTTTTTGGTTTTTGTTTTGTGGTTTGGGTTTTTTTTTAGTTCTAATAGGAATACCTAATGTATAGATATTTCTGGCTAGCAGATTAACTCCTTTTAGATATGTTTCTAAAATAAAAATAAAACCTGCAAAATTAATACAGAATTGCATATATATACTACTGTAATTTCATCATCAAGTACTGATGACAAATACAGGTTCAACAGCACTTCAGATGACTATAGATGGAATTTGATTAATCCTGTAGTCCCTACACTATCAGACAGTATGATTAAATTGTCAAACACTTACAGAACTAAAGGCACATCTTACTTGACAGCTTACTTGATCTTGGTGTTGACTTGGTGGTCGAGAGTGGGACAACTTCTCTGGCAGCCTTCTGTCGAGGCCGTGTCCATTCTCCAAACGAGACTCCCTGGGCTTGTCAAACCAATCTGTTTCTTCCCGACGGAGATGATAGGCTTTGAAAACCAAGGACAGGTCAAATGCTCTGATCCAGTGCTGGGCAAAGGGCAATAATGTGCACTGTGCGTAGCAAACATGCATAGTGGTTACTAACTGGCCATGCAGCTAAAGCAAAGTTACAGGCGAGACTTGAGACATTGAACTCAGGTGTAATTTAACTCTAAGTGACACAGCAAAGTGAGGAGATTCTGTTTATGTCAAAACTATGGATATTAAATACCAGAAGAAACCCACTAATGCTACAGCCATTTCCTTCCTTCTGGTAGATCACAAATACACTGCAGACTTCTAAATTTTTTGATGAAAAAATTAGCCAAATTAAGTATTTTGCAGTAATCTAAGGGAAAAAACAAACAAACAAACAATCAAAAACTAAATCAAAACCCCAAAAAGTCAGCCCTCAAAACCCAACCTCCACTAATCCCCAGACTTCTGAACTAGGTATTGTTCAAAATATTTTGGAAATAATCTAGAACTACTATAAGAAAATTGAGATTCCTTTATGAAATCAGTATCATCCCAATTCAAAGCAGATATGAAGCAATCTATACCCTTTGTATTTCTAAGCGGAAATATTGCAAATGTTCTTGTTTTGAATTCCATCCCCTGATTTTGCAGTATGAACCTTCTTTGTGTGTGGAAAGTTAGCCAGAATGTTCTTTCGGCAATAATTCTATGAGACTAATGTTCTTATATTTGCAACAGTTTTACACCTCTCTAAAATGTATTGTGTTAGATACCCTTCTGGGATCAAATAACCGCATTTCATTGAAATCAGTTTTGCAAATACACGTATTTATGCCTACAGACTATTGGGTCAACTGACACAGCTTTCACTCCACTGGGATCAGAATCAGCTGTTATGTGTATAATATTATTTCCGCTGCACAACATACAGATTTTCATCTATGTTGCCCATCAGTGTAAACCAAAACAACATGCAGCTAATCAGAATGTCATGAAAGTTTGAATTGTGTGCTTTAATGAGCAAAATAAATTCGGAATTCAAAGAAAGACAATATTTGTTTCAGCAAAACCACCAGAAATTGCAAACCTTAAATAAGGTCAGTGGTTGCTATAGCAACAAGAGGGAATGCAATTGTTCTGTGACACAGAAAAGAATTCAAAATGAAAAATGGTACTAGCATGCATAATCTTCTCTATTTAGTTATTAAAGTAAATATAATCTAGTTGGTTTAACAAATAATTGGAAAAAAGTTTAATAGGAGAAAAAAATATGTTTCTATTATTATTTTATTAAAATTCTCCAAAAATAATAATAATATATATGAATGATTTTTTAAAAATAGTATTTTGCACGTGGCAAAACCAACATCCCCTGTATTACATTAGTTCTTTGGATAATTCTTAATCTTGGTTCAGATATTAAACAGTCTCTTCCTTTCTAACAGCACACAAAATTGATCTAATATGAAATGGTTTGAAAATATTCTTTAGGTCAGCATAAATGAATTAAATAGAAATATTATTAAAGGCTGATGCTTGTCTTATTACTGATTAGTTATTGATTAATTGCTCTCAATAAACCCTTATGGTCTAAACCACAAATTCTTTATGCTTTACACAATTTTGCCAATTGAGTAGTGCCTGCATGTACCAGGCTGGTTCATAACTCATCCTGACTGAAATTCTTACTGAAGCTTACATGAAGAACCTAATGGTTTTTTCTGATCCCAGATACTAATGCTGACTATTGCAATCTCTGTCATTACCTGTGCAGAAGAAATAATATTTTTTTTCTTCTCCTGTCTCAGCTGAAATAACTTTTGCTATATTTCTTGTTTAGAAAAGCTAGCACATTATATAGAATGCCATAATGAAGTTCAGACCAGCCTACTTTCTTTTATCAGATTGTGATGAATGTGTATATTTTATATGAAATTTAAAAAGGTATGTATTTATGTACATACAAACACACTCCACACTCATGGACACACACACACACACACTTAATTGATTTTGACTTGATTAGTTGGAATTTGTTACAGCTGGAAACCTAAGAACAGCCAAGATAAATCACTGACAGTCTTAGAGGATACATCCTTTTTTCCTAAGACTAACAATATGCAGCCAGATGATTCCACCTGTAAAGAACTCCTGCTGTAGCGAATAAGGTCTCATGCTGGTAATCGCACACAGGTTAGCAAGGTGAAATTGAACTCCAGGCTGTGGAGTCTAAGAAACTTGCTCAGAGAACTAATAGTAATCACTCTGAATTCCACAGATGAAAAATTACAAGGGCTCAGCTAGTTAATGTCTTGATATCTTCATACCTCCATTTTAAGCTTCTAAACTCCAAAGCAGAATTAACAAATTAGCATATAAAAGAAAAAAAAATCTAGTTGATAAAAGGTACACTTTATATCTTCTCAGTTGACTAGCAAGGACTAATTACATTCATAAAACTGAGCATTAGCTTCAGCATCTTTGAAAATTACTATCTCCAACAAACTTAATAGTTTGTGGAAACTGTGGCAGCTTTGGGGTTAATAAAAAACTATTTTCTAGATAGGACCTTTCAAGGCATTTGGAATCTGAGAAAATACTAGATGTTCCAAAGCTCAGAGTACTATTTATTTTCAGTGGGGACCTCTAGATGTTGTACCCTTTTGACACTAAAGAAATTTTTTTTAACCTGTTTGATGTTGGGAATCCTAGTGTAGGTATTACTTATGACTGAAGCATGGTTTTAAGATTTGTTACAGTATTTAGGTGTACTTAGTGAAAACTAGAAGGTTTGACCTCAAAGACCTATTTGTATTCTCTTATGGTTTTTTTTTACAAAATGTGACTCTTAAAAAATGAACAATAAGTCAAGCATATCTCTCAAATTGAACTGAAGAAAAACAATTGACATTTAATAGTTTGACTTACATTAATTTTTAAAAGTCTCTAAAGATGAAAATTCAAGCTTTAGCACAAGAAGAGTTTTCCCAAGAACGTGCTTAAGACTGATTTCTTTTAATGAAATCTCATCAATGCCATGCAGTAGTTGCTTTTTAAAAAAAAAAAAAAAAAAAAAAAAAA